>SCLH01000034.1:106578-131412 GCA_004367855.1 Oikopleura vanhoeffeni | reverse complement strand
ATATTTTTACTGTTTATAATCAACTTCAGTGAAATTTATTAATCTTGAAATTTTTGCTTAAAATAGTTTCTTTTAGAAATGAAAATAAGATCGCATCGACGCATAAGTTATCGTGTCTCCATACAAGAGTTTTTTTTTCTCACTTAAATGTACACATTAAATTAAGGAGCTGGCATTATCCCGTCATCAACATGATTTCCTTTTTCTCGAGAATCGTTCCCTCACGACGCTATAAATACATCTATAGCAAACGCTGTGATTGCCTATATATGCTATAGCCTGATTTCAAATATTTTTGATCGAAATATACACGGATAAAAAATTACAAAATCGAATGATTAAATCGTAATGATAATTTTTTTATAGAATGCCCTCGTAATTCGAGCTCTTTTGACTTTATAAATTAACAAGTACATTAAACTGATGCTGAGATTGGAATAACCATCAAATTTTTGTGAAATTCACATGTGGGCAAACTGATGTAGCTTATGAAAATTCATTATATTGTTTTAAATTTATTTTAAATGGATCTCCAGAATATCTTATTATAAAATTGAACTTTTTTTGTACGATCTCCAAAAAATCAGCTTTTATGAAGCTGAACAGCTGTACTTATCCTAATTAACAAGAATCACATTAAATGTTTTTGCAGGTTAAATAAAGAAAAGGGAATCGAACGAGGAAACTGACATAACAAATAATTTTGAATGACGAAGTTAATAACGGCGTTTTGAAATCTCATTGTTTAATTAAGTCAAATCAAAAACTCAAATGTAAAAGACATATTATTATTATTATTTCTGGGTGTTATTCGCATTCTCAGGGTACAGAATGGCTTTGCATACATTTCAGCAACAGTTATAGTGAACCAGCTCAAAGTATGTTAAAATAAATAAAAGTTTTGATAATACAAAATTTTACCTACAGAGAGAAAGTAAAACTATACGCATTTTAAAAAAATTTAAACCATAATTGCGTGCGTATAATGTCACATTATGCTAAAGCAAAAAGTCAAAAACCCGATTTTGCCAAATGCACCAACTATGACGAAATATTCAGGAAATGTGTCGTTACAGCATAGTTATAGAAACATCTAATCTGAACAATGACCGGATTAATCTGACCCGCCTGTTGTTTTCTTTAGAATGTTGCGATACATTTTTGAGCAATTACTTCCTTATAATACGCCTTTTTGAGTGCGCTTCACCCCTTTGATTCCATAAAGTGCATACGTTTTTTTAATACATTTATTTCTTATTTGGTGTTAATATTACGTCATTCTTTATTCGTACAGCTTTCTACAGTAAGAATTTAAGTTTGAATATAAATTTTGACGAAAATATCACCAGACAAAAAATTGGAAGGCTTGAATATCACTTACTCATTTACTTTTTCAACTTAATCAAACTATTATTTAAATAAAAAACGTTGGTCATATATAATTGAAGGCATTTCGCATTTTTTCAAAGTTTTTTTCAAAATGATGTCCAAAAATAACGTTTGCATAAATTTAACCACTTAAACTTCAAAATATCATCATGACGTAAGCCAATTTTTGATCAGTGTTTCAGTGCCTTTCTTTTGTTAATTTTTTCGGAAATTCTGCAATCTAGGGTTTTGATTTGGTCCTGGTATCCCGCGTTGTATTATTCAAATAGTCAGATCTGTCAATTAACGCCCTAATTCATTTTTCTCTTCGATATTTAGGAAATTCCATCAACCAATGAACGAATTTCATTATCTTCTAGCCAAATGATGAAGTGAAAAAATTATGACATTTTGACTGAATTTAATTTTTGTTTATTTTCTTTTATTATTTGTGAGTCAAATTTTCGCTTTTAGCGCGTTTAGCACGTTTAGCACGCTTAGCTATAATTAAATTTTAATAAATATTTTGTTTCAAAATACAAAAAAATACCGCCTTTTGAGCGCGCTTATTTGTCAAACGTTGCTCTCTTTTACTGAAAATTTGTCATTAATTATGATTCATAATTTAAAAATAATACGTTCTTCCAAAAAATACCGACTTTTTTCTTCGATTATTATAAAAGTTTATTAAAAAGATTTGTGAACAAAAGATACATAATTGATGAAAATTTAAGTCTAAACTTATCAGAATGATAGTGAAAGACTACGTATATAGACTCATATCGTTTTTACCGACGGAACTCTATCTTCAAAACGTTTACTATCTCTATAGCGCGAGTTCATCTCACTAATGTTGTCTAAGTGATTGTCTTAGTTATTGCTTGAGTGATTACACACCGATCAAATTAGCGGTCCCAATATCAAGCACCCTTGCCTTTAATAATACTCAAGACATCACTAAGCAACATTAGTGGGATTGAACACGCGCTTATAGAGATAGTAAACGTTTGGAGATGGAGTTCCGTTGGTAAAAGAAATGTATGTAGACTTGATGTAATGGAATTTATAGAATAAATGGAAAAACAAAACGCTTTGTGACATTGTCTGACATCAGGCCGAAAACATGATTAAGCAAAAGTTGCGTAGGTATTTCAAACGAGAGGCTTGAATATCATTCTCGTTTACTATTTCAACTATAATCAAACTATAAAATAAAAAAACGTAAGTCATATAATATGACCTCATATCTGCTTATTCTATTGATTTAATCCGATTAAAAGGCCCTATTTCCTGGTAAATGTTGAAGTTAATTTTATTTTTTTGAGAGGACACATGTCAAATATGATATGTGAAAAGCTAGGAATCTAGTACTTCTATTTAATTTGTAATCATAATAAAAATATTTACTCATTTTCAAAGAGAACGAGTAAGAAGTATAACGAACTACTCTTCGATTTAATTATAATTCGATATGCAACTTGACTAGTTTTTTTGTGACAAGCATTTGAATTCAAACCAGAAACGGTGTTCTTATGCATGGGCAGTTTCATTTTTTATATCTGTAAAACAGGGGTCGGCACAAGACAAGTATTGCCGACCCCTTTCTGTGAAGGGTTGGAGAGTGAGTTGAACGAGTGAGGTTGACGTGAAATTTTGGAAACTATAATTAACCATTATCATGGAAATTTTCAAAAATAATATATCATAATTAGGATGGGTGAACAATGAAGCATTCGCTATATATCCCCTTAGGAAGTAAATGCGTTAAATTCTGCGTCTGGTCAAGTACATTATTTACGTTTAAGTTGTACCAATGTACTAGACCAAATCATAATTTAACATCTTACTTCCTAAGGGGATATATAGCGCAACCTTGAGAAAAATCCAAGATAGCATTTCTGTGTGAAATTTTTCGTTTTGGTCATTAAGAGACCTTCAAAATCTCCTTTCTCAGGTTTACCCATCCTAATCATAATACTGATTAATCACTTTCTACATTTCACTAAATCATTTTTTAAATTATTTATGGAGTTCGAAAATTCTTTACCGAATGCAGATTACTGATATTTGAAAAATGCGGAATCTTATCAGTTGATTGATGATTCTTCCTGAATCTGACCAATGATATCGGCCTTTTCTGCAATCAAGGGTTTTGATTAGGTGCTAGTATCCCGCGTTATTTGTACTGTATTATTCAAATAATCAGGATCTGTCCTTTTAGGGGTCTGTTATCAATATATATCTTTAAGATATTTTTGAGATTTATTTTTCAAATATGAATATGTGATTAAGGGTTTTAATGCTTGTAGTAATAGAATAAACCTATTGTTTTCATTATGCCAAGCGACTTGACCCAGATCGGCTCGACTGAGCTACTTTAGCTGACCATTTGTATAATAATAGCTTTATACATAACCCATGTATTTGTTGAAAACAATCTATTAATATCAAAAATCAACTTTTTTTATATTTTGGGATTGATATAATGAAAGTTTTTGGTTGTGAAATCTTACGCATCAAAGTTGAAAACGTGGTTCTTTTCTATTATTTTTAAATTCACTTGGAAAAAAATGTAAACTCCTAATTCTTCAATACTCTAGAATATATCGATTTTCAGATTTTTGTCAAATTGATTTTTTCTGAATCATAATTTTCCACAATCTCTGGCCTCCCTGTCAAATGAATCGCAGATTAACTAAGATTTGGTGAGTCAAGCCAAAGCAAGCAATCGCTTGAACAAGATATTTGTGATAAACCTTTGTATATAAACTTCATTTCTCAATATAAATTAACCAATTTAGTGAATGTTAAATCTTTTTATCGTGGCTTTTTCTAACATAAAAAAGGTAAACCTTTGCAATATACTTTATATATACTTTTATTATTTGTTCATTGCAAGATTGCTATACTTTAGATTATCTACCAAGGTGGTGCTCGTCGCGGAGAAGAAGATTTTGCGGTTTTTGAGCCGAATATCTAAAAAACTACAGATTCTAGCAACCTTAGTTTGTAAAAGTGAAATTTTCTGCGACAAATATCACAAAAATCGTTGAAAAAATGATTGAAGTCCACTGATCGCTTGACCAATCAGAAAGGAGCTTCATAAGATCGTGATAGTTGGGTTGTAAAAAACTATTTCTCTATGGGTTTTTGAGGAAATTACTTTCAAATTTATGCACCCACCAATACGTAGGTTATCAACTAAGTATGCATGTTACTTAGTTTTTTAAAAATCAGTTACAAATTTCCTCGAGAAAAGAAAAAAACATTTTATTCGCTTATTTTACGGATGTCATGCAGAAATTACTTTACCAATTAGTTATTTTTCAAAAGTCAAGTTTATTATTAATGAAAATGCAGTAATAAATATTCTGTTAAAGATGATATATAATCAACTTGAGTCTCGTTGTGGATTTTTCATTCACATCGTGTGCGCAGCGGGTATAACTAAGAGAAAACAGCAGTATTAAAAAAAAATTTTTTGAAAATTTGTGAGGAGAACACGAAAAAGCATCAGCTAAACCTTGTTTGACCTTTACTCTAAGCTGCAACCGGTAATTCACACCAATAACCGGTAAATATCACCCGTAAAAAATCGTTTTTTTTTCTTTGCATTCTGCCTCAAGATTTATAATCCGTTTTTCGTGATATCGACCGTTTAAAAGTAAGCAATTTGCCCACTGCGCATCTTGACTATACGCATGTCACATCTCTTGGTCCCATTGTAAATTTTGCAGAAGCTCACCTCTGCCCAATCAAAAATTTAAATTTGGTAAATATGGTAGGTGTTTGGTGAATTCGAAACGTTTTGTCGCCGAACAGTAATCTCTGGAACTTAGAATGGGAGCAAATGTGACGTCTTATTTAAGAATTTTTGTACATTGTTGAACTTTTGCTCATCTGACTTTCTAATAAATTGCGTTATTGCAGATGCTTGCCCGTATTAAACATAACTTTGGGTGGTCACTTTTTATGGTGCGATATTTTAAGAAGAAACAGTTATGAACTATTTCAGCGATCATCTAAATTTTGAGTACATAATCTATGTTTTCCGGTTCAAGGCTGGCAAAATTTCTGATCTGATTTGGCTTTATTCTAAAATAAGAACAATTCAAAAAATCAACTGTTTCAGCGATCACTAAATTTTGAGTGCAAAATCTATGTTCACTGGTTAAGCTGGCAAAATTAATGATGTGACTTGGCGATTATCCATAACGCCCTCTCCATACAAAATAAGAATTTTTGCAATTTGCCCAAAAATTGAGTACGATCAAAAAAATCTAGGCTACGAACTTCTAGCTGAAAAATTTGAACAGACTCAATATCGCCGAAAAAACCTACGCAATTTTACGTTTTTTAGCTTAAATACAGTGCCGATCGCTGAATGTGCCCATATCGCCGAATCTGCCGATATCGCCAAAATGCGGTAGGCGTTCAAGGTTTTATTACAAATTTGTTACGGTGCGTCATTGAATTATGCCATTTTTTTGGATTGAGTGTCCCAAATCTAACGTTTTTATTTGCTTGTTTATTTGCCTCGAAGTAGACTACTTGATTCTAGGAATTTTGTTGATTTACTTTATTAGAAAACAATCTTAAACTTCTTATCAAATTGTGATTTATTTTCAAATTATGACCTCATTTCGTACACTTACGCGCTTTAAACCAAAAACTTAATTCTTGTAGCCATATCACGAAAAATTTTTTTTGGCATTTTCAAACAGTGTCGTCTTCATAAAATTCTCCGGAAAGTTTTCTTCGATTTATACAAAAATTCTTATTATGCTCTGGAATTTGCGCTAGAGAGCATTTTGAGATAAAGAATCGCAAATTTTATGTTGTTTTTAGACGTTTGAAATACGAATAAATTGTGTCAAAATTGGTCGGGTCACATTTTACAATTTTGGCTCCAGATTGCTTCTCATGCGCCAAACCACCGTAATTTCACTTTTTTTTTCAGAAATCCATCTCTTTTGTCGATTTCTATAAACAATGTTCGTTACAATTATATAAATTAACTAATTCAATTTCAAGAAACTTCTTGGGTCAAAATTTTTCAAATAACGTTTGGTTAATCGTAACAGGTGCACTTTTACGAAGGTGTCAAATATTTTCGACAAAGGTTTGCAGTGACAAAAAAAATTCGGAATTAAAAGTTGAACATTTCTTAGCAACAAACATTTCAAACAAATTTTCTGGAAGTAAAACTTGAAGTACACACATTTTCACGTCAGAAAATATGCTTATTGAATACCCTTTATCACTTTTTGGTTAGAATGCGTAGGCACACCGGTTAAAATCACACGTTAAAAGGGTAGTGGCTACGCATTCCTAACCAAAAAGTGGATAAATTTACACGGATAAAAATTACAAAATCGAATGATTTAATCGTAATGGATAATTTTTTTTTATAGAATTCCCTCGAAATTCGAGCTCTTTTGACTTTTAAATTAACAAGTTCAATAAACTGATGCTGAGATTGAATAACCATCAATTTTTGTGAAATTCACATGTGGGCAAACTGATGTAGCTATGAAATTCGATTATATTTTTTTAAATTTATTTAAATGGATCTCCAGAATATCCTATTATAAAATGAACTTTTTTTTGTACGATCTCCAAGAAAATCAGCTTTTATAAAGCTGAACAGCTGTACTTATTCTAAATTAACAAAAAATCTACATTAAATGTTTTTGCAGGTTAAATAAAGAAAAAGGCGAATCGAACGAGGAAACTGACATAACAAATAATTTTGAATGACGAAAGTTTAATAACGGCGTTTTGAAATCTCATTGTTTAAATTAAAGTCAAAATCAAACAACTCAAATGTATAATACATCTTAATTTAAGACATTGCTAAAGCAAAAAGTCAAAAACCCGATTTTGCCAAATGCACCAACTATGACGAAATATTCAGGAAATGTGTCGTTACAGCATAGTTATAGAACATCTAATCTGAACAATGACCGGAATAATCTGACCCGCCTGTTGTTTTCTTTAGAATGTTGCGATACATTTTTGAGCAATTTACTTCCTTATAATACGCCTTTTTGAGTGCGCTTCACCCCTTTGATTCCATAAAGTGCATACGTTTTTTAAAATACATTTATTTCTTATTCTGTTGTTAATATTACGTCATTCTTTATTCGTACAGCTTTCTACAGTAAGAATATAAGTTTAGAATATAAATTTTGACGAAATATCACCAGACAAAAAATTGGAGAGGCTTGAATATCACTTACTCATTTACTTTTTCAACTTAAATCAAACTATTATGTAAATAAAAAACGTTGGTCATATAGATTGAAGGCATTTCGCATTTATTCTAAAATTTTTTTTCAAAATGATGTCCAAAAATAACGTTTGCATAAATTTACCCACTTAAACTTCAAAATATCATCATGACGTAAGCCAATTTTTTGATCAGTGTTTCAGTGCCTTTCTTTTGTAAAATTTTTTCGGAAATTCTGCAATCTAGGGTTTTGATTTGGTCCTGGTATCCCGCGTTGTTTGTATTATTTAGATAGTCAGGATCTGTCAATTAACGGCCCTTAATTTATTTTTCTCTTCGAATATTTAGGAAATCCCATCAACCAATGAACGAATTTCATTATCTTCTAGCCAAATGATGAAGTGAAAAAATTATGACATTTTGACTGAATTTAATTTTTGTTTATTTTCTTTTATTATTTGTGAGTCAAATTTTCGCTTTTTAGCGCGTTTAACACTAATATAATTAAATTAAATAAATATTTTGTTTCAAAATAACAAAAAAATACCGCCTTTTGAGCGCGCTTATTTGTCAAACGTTTGCTCTCTTTTACTGAAAATTTGTCATTAATTATGATTCATAATTTCAAAATAATACGTTTTTCCAAAAAATACCGACTTTTTTCTTCGATTATTATAAAAGTTTATGAAAAGATTTGTGAACAAAAGATACATAATTGATAAATTTAAGTCTAAACTTATCAGAATGATAGTGAAAGACTACGTATATAGACTCATATCGTTTTACCGACGGAACTCTATCTCAAAACGTTTACTAATCTCTATAGCGCGAGTTCGATCTCACTAATGTTGTCTAAGTGATTGTCTTAGTTATTGCTTGAGTGATTACCACCGATCAAATTTTAGCGGTCCCATATCAAGCACCCTTGCCTTTAATAATACTCAAGACATCACTAAGCACATTAGTGGGATTCGAACACGCGCTGTATAGAGAAGTAAACTTTGGAGATGGTAGTTCCTTTGGTAAAAGGATATGTATGTAGACTTGATGTAATGTGAATTTATAGAATGTTGGAAGAACAAAACGCTTTGTGACATTGTCTGACATCAGCCCGAAAACATGATAAAGCAAAAGTTGCATAGGAATTTCAAACCGAGAAGCTTGAATATCACTTAATACACTATAATCAAACTATGATGTAAATAAAAAACGTAAGTCATATAATATGACTCATATCTGCTTATTCTATTGATTTAATCCGATTAAAAGTCCTATTTCCTGGTAAATGTTGAAGTTAATTTCATTTTTTGAGAGGACACATGTCAAATATGATATGTGAAAAGCCTAGAATCTAGACTTCTATTTAATTTGTAATTATAATAAAAATATTTACTCATTTTCAAAGAGAACGAGTAAGAAGTATAACGAACTACTCTTCGATTTAATTATAATTCGATATGCAACTTGACTAGTTTTTTTGTGACAAGCATTTGAATTCAAACCAGAAACGTGTTCTTATGCATGGGCAGTTTCAATATTTTTATATCTGTAAACAGGGGTCGGCACAAGACTAGTATTGCCGACCCCTTTCTGTGAAGGGTTGGAGAGTGAGTTGAACGAGTGAGGTTGACGTGAAATTTTGGAAACTATAATTAACCATTATCATGGAAATTTTCAAAAATAATATATCATAATTAGGATGGGTGAACAATGAAGCATTCGCTATATATCCCCTTAGGAAGTAAATTGTTAAATGCTGGTCTGGTCTAGTACATTATTTACGTTAAGTAGTACCAATGTACTACCGAGGAGAAAATGTTAAATGGTTGTTGGTAACTTTTTGACTATGTTTTACCTTTAAAAATGCGGATCATCTATTTTAAAAGCCATTTCACTTTTCCTCATTGGTAGACCAAATCATAATTTAACAATCTACTTCCTAAGGGGATATATAGCGCAACCTTGAGAAAAATCCAAGATAGCCATTCTGTGTAAAATTTTTCGTTTTGGTCATTAAGAGACCTTCAAAATCCTCCTTTCTCAGGTTTACCCATCCTAATCATAATACTGATAATCACTTTCTACATTTCACTAAATCATTTTTAAATTATTTATGGAGTTCGAAAATGCTAACCGATNCAGATTACGGATATTTGAAAAATGCGGAATCTTATCAGTTGATTGATTGATTCTTCCTGAATCTGACCAATGATATCGGCCTTTTCTGCAATCAAGGGTTTTGATTAGGTGCTAGTATCCCGCGTTATTTGTACTGTATTATTCAAATAATCAGGATCTGTCCTTTTAGGGTCTGTTATCAATATATATCTCTAAGATATTTTTGAGATTTATTGTTTCAAATATGAATATGGGATTAAGGGTTTTAATGCTTATATTTAACAGAATAAACCTATTGTTTTCATTATGCCAAGCGACTTGACCCAGATCAGCTCGACTGAGCTACTTTAGCTGACCATTTGTATAATAAATAGCTTTATACATAACCCATGTATTTTGAAAACATTCTATTAATATCAAAAATCAACTTTTTTCATATTTTGGATTGATATAATGAAAGTTTTTTTGGTGTGAAATCTTACGCATCAAAAGTTGAAACGGGGTTCTTTCTATTATTTTTAAATTCACTCGGAAAAAAATGTAAACTCCTAATTCTTCAATATCTATGAATATATCGATTTTCAGATGTTTGTCAAATTGATTTTTTCTGAAATCATAATTTCCACAATCTCTGGCCTCCCTGTCAAATGAATCTCAGTTAACTAAGATTTGGTGAGTTCAATGCAAAGCAAGCAATCACTTGAACAGATATTTGTATAAACCAAAAGCACCGGTTGATACCGTTATCTTGCAAATACCATTTATCTGCCCAGTTGTCTATTTAAAGATAATATATTAATTTATATACTGAGTCTAGTCTGTAGCTGAGTCTAGACACTTCATTTCTCATAAATTACCCAATTTAGTGTATGTTAAATCTTTTTATCGTGGTTTTTCTAACATAAAAAGGTAAACCTTTGCAATATACTTTTTTATATTTGTACTTTGCAAGATTGCTATACTTAGATTATCTACCAAGCGTTTCACATTGAGTCATGAGTCAAGGTGGTGCTCGTCGCGGAGAAAGAAGATTTTGCGGTTTTTGAGGCCGAATATCTAAAAAACTACAAATTCTAGCACCTTAGTTTGATAAAGTGAAATTTTCTGCGACAAATATCACAAAAATTGTTGAAAAATGATTGAAGTCCACTGATCGCTTGACCAATCAGAAAGGAGCTTCATAAGATCGTGATAGTTGGTTGTAAAAAACTATTTCTCTATGGGTTTTAGGAAAATTACTTTCAAATTTTATGCACCCCAAATACGTAGGGTTAATCAACTAAGTATGCATGTTACTTAGTTTTTCAAAAATCAGTTACAAATTTCCTCGAGAAAAGGAAAAAAACATTTTATTCGCTTATTTTACGGATGTCATGCAGAAACTTACTTTACCAATTCGTTATTTTCAAAGTCAAGTTTATTATTAATGAAAATGCAGTAATAAATATTCTGTAAAAGATGATATACTAATCAACTTGAGTCTCGTTGTGATTTTTTCATTTCACATCGTGTGCGCAGCGGTATAACTAAAGAGAAAACAGCAGTATTAAAAAAAACTATTTTTGAAAATTTGTGAGGAGAACACGAAAAAGCTATCAGCTAACCTTGTTTGCCTTTACTCTAAGCTGCAACCGGTAATTCACACCAATAACCGGTAATATCACCGGTAAAAAAATCGTTTTTTTCTTTGCATTCTGCTCAAGATTTATAATCCGTTTTTCGTTGATATCGACCGTTTAAAACTAAGCAATTTGCCCACTGCGCATCTTGACTATACAGCATGTCACATCTCTGGTCCCATTGTAATTTTTTGCAGAAGCTCACCTCTGCCAATCAAAAATTTAAATTTGGTAAATATGTAGGTGTTTGGTGAATTCGAACGTTTTGATTCGCCGACAGTAATCTCTGGAAAACTTAGAATGGGAGCAATAATGTGACGTCCTGTATTTAAGAATTTTTGTACATTGTTGAACTTTTGCTCATCTGACTTCTAATAAATTGCGTTATTGCAGATGCTTGCCTGTATTAAACATAACTTTGGGTGGTCACTTTTTATGGTGCGATATTTTTAAGAAGAACAGTTATGAACTATTTCAGCGATCATCTAAATTTTGAGTACATAATCTATGTTTTCCGGTTCAAGCTGCAAAATTTCTGATCTGATTTGGCTTTTATTCTAAAATAAGAACAATCAAAAAATCAACTGTTTCAGCGATCATCTAAATTTTGAGTGCAAAATCTATGTTCACTGGTTCAAGCTGCAAAATTAATGATGTGACTTTGGCGATTATTCCATAACGCCTTCGTCCATACCAAAATAAGAATTTTGCAATTTGCCAAAAAATTGAGTACGATCAAAAAAATCTAGGCTAGAACTTCTAGCTGAAAAATTTGAACAGACTCAATATCGCCGAAAAACCTACGCAATTTTACGTTTTTTAGCTTAAATACAGTGCCCGTATCGCTGAATGTGCCCATATCGCCGAATCTGCCGATATCGCCAAATTGCGTAGGCGTTCAAGGTTTTTATTACAAATTTGTTACGGTGCGTCATGAATTATGCCATTTTTTTGGATTGAGTGTCCCAAATCTAACGTTTTTTATTTGCTTGTTTATTTGCCTCGAGTAGACTACTTGATTCTAGGAATTTTGTTGATTTACTTTATTAGAAAACAATCTTAAACTTCTTATCAAATTGTGATTTATTTTCAAATTATGACCTCATTTCGTACACTTACGCGCTTTAAACCAAAAACTTAATTCTTGTAGCCATATCACGAAAAAAATTTTTGGCATTTTTCAAAACAGTGTCGTCTTCATAAAATTCTCCGGAAATTTTTCTTCGATTATACAAAAATTCTTATTATGCTCTGGAATTTGCGCTAGAGAGCATTTTGAGATAAAGAATCGCAAATTTATGTTGTTTTTAGACGTTTGAAATACGAATAAATTTGTCAAAATTGGTCGGGTCACATTTTACAATTTTGCTCCAGATTGCTCTCATGCGCCAAACCACCGTAATTTCACTTTTTTTTTCAGAAATCCATCTCTTTTGTCGATTTCTATAAACAATGTTCGTTACAATTATATAAATTAACTAATTCAATTTCAAGAAACTTCTCGGGTCAAAATTTTCAAATAACGTTTGGTAACGTAACAGGTGCACTTTTACGAGGGTGTCAAATATTTTCGACAAAGGTTTGCAGTTGACAAAAAAAAATTCGGAATTAAAAGTTGAACTATTTCTTAGCAACAAACATTTCAAACAAATTTTCTGGAAGTAAAAACTTGAGTACACACATTTTCACGTCAGAAAATATTGCTTATTGAATATCCCTTTATCACTTTTTGGTTAGAATGCGTAGGCACAACGTTAAAATCACACGTTAAAAGGAGTAGTGGCTACGCATTCTAACCAAAAAGTGATAAAGGGATATACACCCATGACCATGTTCATCAATAAACTTGGAATTAAAAAACCATTAACTGACAAATTTATTTTTGATATAGATTTTCAGAATATGTTTTCAAATTTCATCATTTCTCAAAATGATTCGCCTTGACCACACCTTTAATCCATTGTCGATTATTGCAATCATGATGACATTAAAAAACCGTTCGTTTTTTTGAAACGCAATCGCTCTCCAGTACAAATCACTTGTATTTTTGGGTTCATCGAATGGAAAAAAGTTCATTATCATCTACTTCTTAGCTATGTTTTGGCGAAAAAATCTGGTATTTAACTATTTATTTAACTGATTTGACAAAATCTACTCGAATCTAAAATTGAATATTTGACCAAAATAATAGGATTATAACCACAGTTAAAGTGTCTAGGAGTATAGAAAAACGTTGAAAAAGTGCTTGAACACCATTTTTTCACGAGAAGAGTTCATTTAATAAAACCACAAGGATTGTTTTTGTAATGGTTATGTTTCTGAAGATGGAATTCAATTTACGAAAAAGTCGAATTTCAGCTATTTGAAGATTAACGGACAGAGTACGCAACGGGAATCCTAAAAAGTAAGCCAATCTCGTTACAATAAAGTTCTTTGAGTTCCTCGGGTTATCGTTATGATTCATGCACATAATGAACTTTATTCTTTCGTTTGAATGATGGCAGCCCTACTAAGTTTTTTCTTAAATATTGTGAATTGAAATTTTCAATATCGAGCAATTGCTTTTCTAACCTGAAAGTTGGTTCTTTCATTCAGAACTTATTCGTTGATTTATTAAATGACTTTTCAATTTTTTTTAAACTACTAGGGACCTATCTGTACTAGGGAGTCCCTAGTAGGGACCCATCTCAATTTTTGATTGATTGTTGAATAAAAAAATAAAACATATTGTTTGAAACAATTATAAAATGATCGAAAACTTTTGAAAAATTTGTTTGCGGAACGTTTTGAACATTGAGTGGTCTCAATTTTTTAAGCCGTCTTAATCGAGAAAAAAACACACTTAGCTTTTGATTTTTATGAATTTTTTTCTGAAGATCAAAACTCATTCAGCTCTGGTTCCGGAGGACAAAAATAAAATTCACATCGCAGTAAATCGAAGTTCATCAGATTACCGAAAGTCGATCAGATTCGACCTCTTTCCGGGAAAGAGCTCATTTTTAGTAAATCAAGCTAAAAGTTTAGTATCATATACTGAAAATGGCCCCTCTTCCCTGATTAAAGATATATAAAATATCACTTGATTTAGTTATGTCAAGAGGTATAAACGTAATCATACCCTTGTTTCAGTAAGGTTAATTCAAACTATGTTGAAATATTTATTTTTTTCTATATTTCAAAATTACAATTATTATAAAGGTGTCAGCCTAGTACTAAAGCTTAGTACCAAACAACTTGTGTGCAACCACCTGGTGAGAGTGAGTGGTACTTTGTCAATGATATCAATATTGAGTCTTTAAATCTTTCCAAATCTTTATTTAAGCTCAAATATTTTCGATTAATAAAAGTTTCAACAAAAATAAAGAAAATCGATTGCAACTCTCGATTGCGTTCGCGATTATCGATATTTCCATCTTTAAACTTTGTGTAACTTCGGACAGCTTTGTTACCTTTGAGGTTTTTCGGCCTTTTATTTAAAAAACACAGTGATTTCAGTTGGAGTTAATCAGTGTTGACATGCAAGCATGAAAAATAATTAATAACTGCATTCCAAAAAAATATCACCGATAAGAATGCATCTTTTAAGGTATTTTTTTGTATCTCAAACTCAGATTACTGAGTTTTATAACACAGTTGCGCACAAGTTGAAGATAACTCACTGTCATTTACATATGCATCCTGACTACAATACAGTATTACCTCGGAATGTCCAGCCATAATGGGTATAATGATACAAAGGGTGAATATAGGTGTCTTATCTTTTCACTTCTCGCGCAAACAGGTCGTTTTAACGTGTTGTTTACACGAATAATTTCAAACATCAAAAGAATCGTAGGTGCAGAGGCACAGATGGATGGCCATAAGGCCAAGAACACGACCGAAACAAGCCGGACGACCTAACCAACCCCTGATTTGAGCCCAATCAGTGTTGAGTCACCATACGCAGTGGTCAACCTTTATGAAAATTTAAATCCCAAGAATTCATTTTTTACCATGAATTTGAAGTCAAAACTTATTATATGGCCATTTTAATTTTTTTCATATCCCTTTAACAACTTTTGATTAATCTGTGAGATGTGGCTGAAAAGCGGCCTCATGATTGGCTAGAAGGGTCTTAAGGAGTGTTAGGATTGGCTCCCTCAGCCCACATCTCACAGATTAATCAAAAGGTGATAAACGGCTATTAGTGTGTCCGCAGTCAGACCCAGCTCATTTTTTTACATGCTAGAACGTCGGTATTAGCTCTCTATGTGGGGAAATTGATAACGAACAAAAAATTGCATTATGGAAAATTTTAATTTTGACCGCAAGGGGCCAATCTTATCTGTGTTAACCTTATTTTTGCTCTAGCGCCTCGAATATCTGTTGGGCCGTGAGATATTATTTACCGTTTCTATTTGGTTGAGTTAGGTGACAATCTAGTTCTAATATTATCGAAATTATCTTTATGATTCACTTAAGATAGTTTAATCAGAAGAATGCTGTATCAATGAATTTCAAACAACTCAAGTTTTCGTTACGAGTGGGCAATTTGACATATCCTTTTCCCAAGCTAAGTCCATCTTAAAAATGCTTACTATCTCTTTAGCGCGTGTTCGAATCCCACTAATGTTGTCTTAGTGATTGTCTTGAGTAAGCTTATAGGCAAGGTTGCTTGATATTGGGATCATCAAAGTTGATTGGTGTGTAATCACTAAGCTAATCACTTAGACAACATCATTGGGATTCGAACACGCGCTAAAAAGATAGTAAGGTATTTTTTTTTGAGATGGACAAAGCTTGGGAAAAGGATATGGAGCTTGTCATAATTAGTTCTATTTTTATGTTTTCACGAGTTGAGTAGCATATATTATTTCTCATTTATACGGTCACGTGATTTTGCTTGACTATATTGTTATAAAAACGTCTTATTTTTGTCTGTGAATCAGGATGAATTCTGATCTGAAGAGATTTGAGACTATTTTGAAAATGTACTGTTATCACTGATTTCTTATCAGTAGCATGTCCACCATTCGATTTTGAGCTAAAATCGACCAATTTTGAACAAATTTCAATATTGCAATATATTATTCACCCCCATGACGTTTCGGAACAATCCACCCATTATTTCTTTAAGTCGAAATTAATGGTGAACGTGCTACTTATCAGGTACTATAATTTTCAAACACAAAAGCCTTTTCGCGAACATTGTCGGTCATGTGATCGACGATCATCTCATTATGTCGAATGGTCGAAAAACATGTTTGAAGTTTTAAATCTTTCATAACTTTAAAATCCTATATCGTCATTTTGTACAATGAAATTTTCATCCATCCCAAAACCTGTGAACCTATAATATCCCTTTACCAACCAAAGTCCATCTCAAAAACGTTTACTAACCCTATACCGCGTGTTTGAATCCCTTGGTGTTGTCTAAAAGATTGTCTTAGTGATTGCTTGAGTGAATACACACCGATCAAATTTAACGGTCCCAATATCCAGCACCCTTGCCTATAAGGCTACCACGAATACAACATAAGTGGGATTCGAACACGCGCTATAGAGAAAGTAAATGTTTTTAAGATGGTCTTTGGTTGGTAAAATGCTATAAATGATATAGTGACTAAATTTAGTGAAGATAAGGTGAACAAACCGTTTACATTTCCAAAATGGAACAACGGTACGATTTCGACCATTTTTTCTTGTCAGATTATTCTCTTATTTTAGGTGGTCATTTTAAACAATCTGAAAACTCGATCGGATGAGTCAATTTCAACGTCGGAAATGTAATCGGTTTGTACACCATAGCATTACTGTAGAGAGTCACTTTGGTTCGGAAAATGTTAATTGTTACCAAAAAACTAAGCTACTCTTGTTAATCATTTTGTTAGACACCAAAATTCGTTGAACTCTTTCGTATATTATCTACAGTTTTCTACAGGTGAGAAATTCACGATAATTTTTAGGTCACTGATAACGGTAATTTTTATGGTCAATTTGATAAATTTAAATGATAATTTTTCTTGATATCAGAAATTGTCACCTTTTTTTGAAAACAACCATTTTTTGAAACACTTCATGTCAAGCAAATAATTATACCAAATTCAACATCTTAATAGCTTCAAATTCTGAAAATGAGATCTTAATTTTTTACAAAATAATTTTTATAAATAGAACATTTTGGCCTTATCAACTACACATGGTGAGGGGGGAATAAATTTGTGAGGGCGCTTTTCATCGCAGATGAGTTTCAAGAAGTTATTTGAAAGGCAAAATCTTTATACAATGAGTCGCGTGGGTTAGTCGCAGTCTCCTCCACTCTTCTATTTACACAATCATCTGCTTAAACTTCCCAACTTTCAAAAAATTCTTATTTATCTATACTAAAACAAAAAATATGCCTACATTCAATCACAAAGGTGATCTCAACAAACGTTCAATTTATGCCAAGAAAATCTACAAACTAATTAATTAACATTTTCACCCTAGCCTAGGTTGATAAGATATCGTTCCGCGACTTTTTAATACAGACAGCTGAAAAGACCGACAGACATATGATCAGAAATTACCTTTTGATATCAAAACCACCACAGTAATCGCCAGAGAGCACAACTTTGATACGTTATGACTCAAATAGTTGTCCTCATAAAAACGAGCACTTATTGCATTTTATAAAAGCAGGTGAAAAATAATGAAATAATGTTTACAGATATTTTCAAACTACCAACAAGTTCATTTTTAGTTGCTTTATAATTATTGGTTACAATTGTTGATAAAATAACTGTGTGATTGACAGAAAAACATTCCCGTCTAATTACTACAAAATCAATTCGTCGAACTAGAATCGGTGATTTGTAATTGAAAATGCAATTTTTTGCACCGGCATTTTATCTTTGAACTTCTAATTTCATGTTATAAGAACGGTTAAATTTAGTTAAATCTAAAAACTTGAAAATAACGACGAACTGATTTAATTAATGATGTGCCAATTCTTCACCTGAAAGTCCACCTTATTTTTATACGGTATTATCAGAATCAAACGGTGTAAACGTAAATCATATNGATCTCTTTCATGGATCTGAGAGAAACGTAGGTAAAGCTTAAAAAATAAAATCTAGTAAAAATGGACCAGGAGCCCCCGTAATCGATATATAAAGTTATATATCGATATATGTCATCAACTGTATAAATATTGTTATAGTTGTCTAGTATAACAGATTTTCAGCATATTAAACTCCAGTAGATCTAAAAAAAGCATTGTGAGATTTATTTCAACATAATCTTGAAAATTGATGTTTGATAGCAAATTTTGTCAAATCGTGATGTTCTGCTTCTTTTGTACTATTTAAATTTTCAGAATTTTCTTCTCAAGAAGTTTTAAGATTCGAATGTGAATTTTAAAATTTAATTCAAAAATAAAAATATCGAAAATTTTCTACAATTTTGTAAAAAAATTTGTCAATTTTTTGAAATCTTATGGAGTTTTTTGGAAAAAATCAAATTCCGATAGACATTTCGAAATAATAACGGGTCTTGAAACATGAAATCGCGCTTTATTTTTTTGCGTTTCATATTTCTAAATTGCTGTAAAATTTTCATCGTGAATTGCTTTCTTTGGAAATTATAAAAAAATATTTTTTCAAATGTTATATGCAAAATGTAGATAACTTGACTCCTCTAAACATAAATTAAAACATTTAATAAACCTAATACATATCACTTTTTTAACATAATTTGGAAAGAATTTTAACAGCTCCGTTTTATCATTGAAGGAATGAGTTCTTATTATTAAACTTGACCTCATTAGCAGTTCATAATATATACACCCAAAGTTTTCTCATTTAGATTCTATCACCGACAAACTGATGAGCACTTTATCTGAACATTAGAAAATAATCTTAAACACTTTTAACGTTTTTTTACGAAAAATAAGTTATTTTAAAAATGGCCTATTCGATAAGGTTTCAAAGATAAATGAATTTTTAATTTTGGATCTATTCCACGGCGGAATTTCCACCTAAAAATTAGCTTTGTTAAAGTTCACCGACCGGAAATTGAAATGATTTATCTTGTTTTTACCGTTCAAAATCAATTTGTCTAAAATAATGTTTAATTCGAAAATGATGTAGAGGTTTGGAAGCGCTTGATTATTATCAGATTTAAATATTTTTGATTAACATCAATATGCAATTTTGTTCATTTTGTCAAATAATTTGACTCGAACTTGAACTCCTCTTAGACACAATTCGTTTGAGAAGAATCGTGTCAGACGAACTATTTTGTGCTTCGGCTTGCATAAAAATCGGATGACCCTCTTCAAATAAACTAGGACAATTTGTAAAATCACTTAGCTCCCTCAGTCAAATAATTTTCGGCATCCAGACTGAAATTTGAAAAACACAATGCCGACTTCGCATTGCCGAGGAACAATTTCGTGAAAATTTAGCCAAAAATCAAGTAGCTCCATCAGTTAAGAGATTTACGCCATCCATGCTGAAATATCAAAAAATTACATCGCCCTACGAATAAATTTTAAAAATTTCGGGTTATTTGACCGGTAAGATTTGACTTTACCGGTTTTTGGCCGGTTTAAATACAGGCACATGTCTGATTTAATTCTTTTTACATCAGAAGAAGCGCCATAAGATTTGACACGTAGTCTGAGAATATCACTGTGCTACGGAATTGTTCCTAACAATGTCGTAAAAATCAATTTTGAAAGATGGTGATTTGATCGATGAAAGTCAGACGGCTGATATTTTTAATTCAAAGTTTAGTTGTTGGTTAACAATTGTTTCTTCGGAATAAAAGTACATAAATATGACGTGTTAAATGAAATTAATCACAACATGGTAATTTTTAATGAGACTTTTTTCACCTGAAATTTGACAAACAAAATTTACTCTGTACTTGTATAATCAAAGTAACTAGCAAAGATGGACCAGAATCGTAGGCTTTTAATTTAGCAATTTCGAGGCCTACGATTGCTAAATTAAAGATGACGAAACACTCGGGAAATTTCTGTTTCAAACTGTTTTTACTTTCAACACATTACCTGAAGATGAATAAATAAATTCGAAAGCTTGTAAAAAAATGAAGTTTTTACTATTTTACAAATAATATATTATATCTCGGAAAACCAAACAAAATATAATCACAACATGGTAATTTTTAATAAGACTTTTTTCACCTTGGCTCGACACTCAAAAATAAAGTTTTATTTCTGTTAAATTCCAGTCAGAAAACAACCCGAGAATACCATGGTGTACTGATTAAACTCGAAAAATTTTTATTTTCATAATATTCTATAATTGAGTAAAAAATTTTAAGGGGTTGACGACTGTGATTTAATAAAGGCTTTAAAGGCAATAAAAATGCTCCAAATTGATACGGGGAGATTATTAAGTGTACTAACCCAATCATCAAAAAATTTTTTCGAAATTTTTGCTTTTTTTCATTTTTTTCTAAGTATTTTTTAAAAGATGAAGTGAAAAAATAACGTTTTCTCGAATTTGACCACTAAAACTTCAAAATATCGACTAGACATAAGCCAACTTTCTTATCATTGTTTCACTGATTTTATTTTGAGCCTACTTTCGAAAAAATCGAAGCACTTATTTTTCGGAATTTTTTTCGAAAAGGACCAAAAAATCATATTTGGAGTTTTAGCTGTTAATTGCAAAAAAGCTCGTGATCATCTCTTACATATGTTCTGAGGAGTACTTTATAAAAATTTGAGCCTTTTTGCAAATATATCCTCGGAGGAGATAGATTTTGAAATCTGAAATTGTGAAAAATCGTCGGTTATCAGGCGTTCTAGAATCAACCACCGGATCAAAAAAAGCTTGTGCTTAAAATTTGACATACAACCGTTACGTTATCTGTGAAAATTTGAGCTCAATTTGATATACTGTCTGGGAGGAGATAGATTTTGCAGTTTGAAAAATGTCACCTTGTTACGATACTGTAATGTTCAAAAATAATTTGTGATGTACTTTTTCGCAAGATTAAGGATAGATCTACAAATAAGCTATTTCGGTTTTTCTCATCATCTGTTAGTTTTCAGCATATTTCACCGAGAAAATGTCAAATCAGAGTCGTCAACCCTCTTTTAAGTATCCTGAATTCTAAGTCATGAAAGTTTCATGATCAAATCAATCATATAATGTAGCTTAAAAATATACAAAAAGGTTTTATTACTTGACTGGTTTAGGTTTATTTTACCATTATTCAAAAGTAAATTTTCTACAGTTAAAAATAAGTAGACTCGAAAAGTCAGGACATCTAGAACGGGAGCAAAACTTCAAATAAAGTTTCAGCAATATAAATAATAGAAATTAATAATAAAGTATATAATGTACTAGAGTCTAGTAACTAGACCAAATTATAAAATATCTACGTTCCTCGTAAGCGGATATCATTTCATCATATTTAAAAATTGCAATCGGTTAAGAAGAATTTGATACCTGAATCTCTCGCAGAGAATTTTTGCTCATCCTATTCCCTTATTGAACGGTATTTTACTGCTTTTTCAGACAATTTATGATCTGAGCGATTCATTTGGTTGGAAAATAATATCTAAATGTAATTCGCTGGAACGTTTTGGTTTTATAACTAAGAAAGTTAACACTACCAAACAAGTTCAGTTTTCCAAGCAGAAACATTCGTTATCTTCCTTCAAAATTTGACTTATGCCAAGTTCATCCCTCCGTGTTTTTAATATATATACCGTAATATGTATCGCAGATGTGCTTTGACAAACAAATAAATAATCTTGAGGTGTTAACGTTAATCATATATAAAATGATATATGTCATCTACTGTATAAATGTCGAATAGTGATGCTCTGCGGCAGAGAATCTTAAAACTTCTTAGGAAGAAAATTCTGGAAATTGGAATGTTACAAAAGAGTTCCAGAATTTTCTTCCTAAGAAGGTTTTAGATCCCAATATAAATTTTAAAAATTTCAAAAATATAAAATTTCAAAAATTTTCTACAATTTTGTGAAAAACATTTTTTTGATTCTTGGAAATCTTCAGAGATTTTTTGTGAGAAGATGGAGTTTTAAGAGACATTTAAAAATAATAACGGGTCGTAATTTCTGTTTTTCGATCAAAAACATTTCTTATCTTCCTTCAAAATTTTGACTTATGCCAAGTTCATCCCTCCCTGTTTTTAATATATACCGTAATACGTATTGCGGATGTGCTTTGACAAACAAATATATAATCTTTAGGCATCTAATTTAGCGTCCCAGGGTTTCGTACAAGACTAAGTCTCATAATCATATTCATTAAACAGACTTGCATGTATATTTTGAAGACACAGCACAAAAATTTCCAACGTGCTTTATCCAAGTTTAATAAGATAATTAGGAGATTTCTTGCATAATGAAACATCATTTATTTATTTTTCAAGAATGAACAAAATAATGCAAGTTTATAATTAACCATCAAAAACAATTAAGTTTACCATGCGGTCAAAGTGAGTATTGCCACTTTATAAGGATGCCCATTATTTCAAGACATAATGCTGATTTTCTAATAGTAATTTCAACTTTTGTACTCACGAATAGTTACTTTTAAATATTCTTTCAAAACACTTGAAAAAATCAGATTCAATAAAGGGTTACCAATTGAATCAGGCTTGTAAAGGGATGCATCATTTTCCATCCCTATCCCCCCTCCCCATTTTATCCCTAATTTGGGAATGGGAATCCCATTATGGGATGCATCACATTCCTTTTTATCTCTCTATATTAAATAATTCGAAAATTTTATTTAAATTGGGGATAAAAAGAGATAAATTGGGGATAAAGTGGGGACGGCATGAGAATAAAAAATAATAGATTTGGGGTTAAAGTAGGAATAAATGAGGATGACCATCCCTGGAGAATCCATCCCCATCCCATCCTCGTTCATCCCCAAAAGATGTATCCCCATCTCTTTCTATTCCATCCTTTTAACAAGCCTGAATCAATTATAGAAATACTTTTTTTTTAGAAATAAAACGCATTGATCATAAATGTTATGAAATGACAGTTAAATATCCTTAACCCTTGTGAGAACAGAGCCACAATTGTGACTCAAGCATAGCTTAACTCATCCAAAAAAAAACAAAAAAATGGGATCGTAGAATCTTTTAAACAGATAATAAAGAATTTTGATTCGGTTTCAAAAAAATAATTGATTTTTTTTCGAATGTTTTTTACAAATGAGAGATTATCCAGTTTTTAGGAAAGTGTTTTGTGCATGCATAACAGTTGAAATTAAAATTAATTTGTATCTAGGAGCAGTTATTTTTTTTCGGAAGTGAAATTTCTAAATTTTCAACTTCAAGTATCACATGAAAAAATTAAATAATTATAAAAGTGAATTTAAGCAATTAAAAATTGTTCACAGTACTTCATTACCATATTTACTTGAAAATAATAAAAAAAAAGTGTAATAATCTGCTTTCATAGGAAAAAATAACCATTTTTTATCAAAAATCATGATTTTTCCATCAAAATTTTTGACTTATTTATGAATTACTTCTGATTTGTGAGATATCCCTTTAACACCTTTTGATTAATCTAATAGATGTGGGTTGAGGGAGCCAATCCTAACACTCCTAAGACCCCTTCTAGCCACTCATGAGGCCGCTTTCTCTTCTTTTCAGCCCACATCTATTAGATTAATCAAAAAGTGTTAAAGGGATATAAATCAAAGCGAACAAAACTTTGACGTAGGCCAGATACTTGTGCATCGTTTCCGATAAAAATGCAACTTGTGAAGACAACTGTGACCGTGTATTACGTTATATGGTATACCTTGCCTTTCTCACTATATTTTCTATAACAAAAAATAAAAAATTTTAGAATATAAAATGTCGGATGCAATGATATTACCTTCAACTTCCTTATGCAGAAAAAATTGAAATTCCAACTACCTCAAGCTTTCTGTAAACAACGTTAAAAGTAGACTTTTTATATGCTCACAAGGGTTAATAAAGTGAATACGATGAAAAAATACTTTGCGAGAGATTCAGATTCCTGCCCTTCTTGCCAAATAGTAAGCTTATAACATGATTAAATACGATCATACCATAATATAATTACATACAGTAGAGTGTATTTGTTTTTTCACTTGCGAAATGAAAATTGTCATTAAGGTAATTACGGCCAATAAAAAATGGTAACTAGGTGGATTATATTTTCAAACTCTTGACATCGGCTATAGCTTGGCTTTCAAAATAAAATCCACGTAGTTACCATTTTTATTGGCCGTAATTACCTAAACGAAAATTTCCATTTCGCAAGTAAAAAAAACACATGATGGATACTTAAGTAATTTAAACATAATGAATTTTATAACTTTTTCAATATAATGAAATTTATTCGCACCCCAGAGGGGGCGAATAAATATCATTATATTGAAAAATTATAAAAATCATTATGTTTTAATTACTTAAGTTCATTATATATGAACAGCCTTCCAGTGTACATATGTACATAGTATTATAGTATTATACACTATA
>SCLH01000034.1:91215-103364 GCA_004367855.1 Oikopleura vanhoeffeni | reverse complement strand
TTAAGAGTTACTGTATAATGTAGTATATATGTTCAAGGTAGTGTTATTCGCTAACCAGGAAGTCTAGTATATTCTCGCTCACCCTCTATTAAAATCGCTATTCTATACAACATTCATACGACACTTCCCTGGTCAGCGCGTAAGTCTACGTTCAGGGATGGTGAGGTAATGTTGGACACGCTAAGGATGGTCGTCAAGATTTAGTTTAAATCGTGGTTTTCAGTGGCCAATTGGCAAAGCAGTAACAATGATTTATAGCTCAAATTAACCGGACATAACGTGAGCAGACCCCCACGCGTGGTCACGGGCGATTTTTGAAAAAAAATCTTTGATTTGGCTTCAGAATTATCAAAAAACCGTATTTAGACCCTATTTTAGGTCTAGTCTTAATCAAAATGTATCTCTTTCGTGGTTTTGAAACCAACACATTCGAAACCTACAGGAATGTGTAGCTGATGAGTCCGTGCAGAGCCCACGGACGGTTTCGTCCAAATTGCTTTTTATTAATCGTGTTTCGATTTTGCAAAAATTCATACAGTCCCTGACCCCTTAAAGCGCATTTTCATATTTTAAAATCTGTCGCTTTAAGGGGTCATAGGGGATTAAAGGCGCTTTAAGGGGTCGGTCTATTTTTCAAGTGAAAAAAACGAATTTTTCTTGGATTTTTTATTCAAGTTTTGGGATCAGAAGACGATTTGCTTTAAGATCCGACCGAGTAAATTAATTTTTAGTGATTGCTTTAATGCTCAATCCTCAGTTGAAAATTTCAAGAAAATATTTTTTTAACTTTCAAATATTAAGCTGAAATTAATAAAAAAATTTATATTTGCGGTAAGAATTGCAAAAATATAAAATGATAGATACACCACGTACTCAAACGTCCTGGTTATTTTGACCTATCTGAGAAATAAATCGGATAAGCCGTTCCCAAAAGCCCAACTGTGAACGGTATGAACATCCTATTTACTTCTGAGAGGCACTTTTGTCGTTAAAGAATATGGTTCTGGGAGACGTACGGGAGAAACTTGATATTCAACAATTATAAGAACATCTCGAGTTTATCTGAGGATAATCTGCAAAAAAAAGTACATAAAGTGTATAATTTATCATAATTTTTAGAATGCGCTTTAAGGGGACAAATTTATTTCTCGAAAATCTGTCGCTTTAAGGGGTCATAGGAGATTAAGCGCGCTCTAAGGGGACTACTTTTAAGGGGTCAGGGACTGTTATCCGGATAATGTGAAAACGAGATATGTGAATCAGGGATCGGCAAAACTGTATTGGATCGTATTGGAATTATTGGATCGGATTCGATCGTATCGTTTTTTTCAATACGATCCGATCCAATATGATTAAAATTTAGGGGTCAGTCGATCCGATCCAATCCAATATGAATTCTAAATTCTTTTTATTTCCAATAAAAATTCTAGTGCCAGTCAATCCGATACGATTCAATCGAACCATATCGGAAAAGTCGATACGTATCGAACCATATCGGAAAAGTCGGTCCGTATCGAAAATCAAACCATATCGGAAAAATAGATACGTATCGAAAATCGAACCATATCGGACAAATCGATACGTATCGGAAAAGTAGAAACGTAAATAAAATTTTGGAAAAAGAAGTTTGACCGCAATTTTAACAAAATTGACCACAAATTTTAGCAATTTTCTGATAAGACCGCAAATTAAATCGTATATTTACCGATATAGTCATCGAAAAAATCGTATTAGATCTGATCGTATCGGTACCGATACGATCTGATCCAATACAGTTTAAATTTCCCCCCCTCCGATACGATCCGATCCAATACAGTTAAAATTTTTGCCCCCTCCGATACGATCCGATCCAATACAGTTAAAATTTTACTCCCCTTCGATACGATCCGATCCAATACAGTTAAAATTTTACCCCCCTTCGATACGATCCGATCCAATACGATTTTTTTATTCATCATGCCGATCCCTGATGTGAATAGTAATCAAATACTTTTTTGCTGCGTTGTATTCTCAATTTCCTTCTATGAAATATAGAATTTTTAAAATAACTTTTTAATTATTGAATATTTAGCAAATAAAAAAACCTCAGATAATTTATGAGAATATTTAAGAAAACCATAACTGAAAATCTATCTTGACGTCCCAGGTTTTTTTCCAATATTAAGTCTCATAATCATATTCATTAAAAGAGACTCGCAAATATTTCGAAGACACAAAATAAAGAATTTCCAACGTGCTTTATCCAGGTTTAACAAAATAATTAGGGTATTCTTTGCATAATGAAATATAATTTATTTCTCAACTTCAAGAGTACCGACAAAATTATACAACTCAATAATTAACTCCAGAAACAAATTACTACGGTTAACTCTGTGGTGAAAGTGGTTATTGACAGTTTATAAAAATGCTCATTTTTGTTTTTTTCTGAAGACAAAATGCTGATTTTTCAAAATCAGTTTTTGTAAACCAGGCCAGATTAACCCCACATAATAGTTGACTTATCTATAATATCTTTAGATTTGCATTGGTTTTGTCATCAATTAGCCAAAACGTGAGGTATGTCTGTTACGTAAAGTTAGTCGGTTAATCGAAAAATTTTAAATTAATCGTGGAAGCCGACCGGGAACTGATTTTCTAATACAGCATTATTCCGAATGATAGCATATCTATTTAAGACTCACCAGGAGCTCAGAAATCACAAAACTCGCGAATTTAGTTGGTTTCTCAAAAAAATTGTATAGGTTCTTAATTTCACAATTGAGATTTTTATATTTTTGTATAAATTTATTATTATTTTTGATTCAAATGATAGACTGTTCGCAGTAAAAACAATTTTTTTCAAGTTCTGCCATTAGTTATGGCCCATAACTTATGGGCCATAATTAAGGAGCGAACCGAGCCAAAAAATTATTTTAGAAATCAGGAATACGGCACAAAAACAGAAAAAATGTGAAATTGAAAAATAAAAAAAAATGAGAATGAATCACGTCTTGAACTTGGTTTCATTTTATTTTAAAATTTGAATTTTATATTTTTCTTGGACTGCGGACACGCTATCACATAAAAAACTTGAGATTTTAACTGATTATAAATAAAAATACCATAAGTCCATAAAATACAATAAATTGACAAAAATTCACTATTGGGTTGATCAACTTAATTTAATCTCTGAATATAAAATTTATGCTGAAAATCTAAATAAAATAAATTTCACTTCTGAAAGAAATTGTAGTTACGGAAAATATGTGTAACGCTAAGACATTCAGTCTGAAAAAATCTCTCATAAAGCTAAAATAATCATTTCTTCACTTGGCTTTTTTCTTCAAGAAATTCCAAGTCTCTATTTACACTTTCCGGAAGATCCTGACCCTACTACTAAAAACACACTACGTTTTCTATTCAGGGTTGGGATATTCCGGAAAATGTGAATAAAGGATATATCACCGATATTTTATGATTGATCTAAGAATAGAAATATTTGCCTGAATGTTTCCAAATACAACTTTTTTCTTAAACTCAGTTTCTTCATTTTGAACATTTATTTCATAACATAGCCAAGATAAGAGTGCCTGCAAACAAATAGCTGGATATTATGATAACCAGATGCTGATGATTCATCAGCTATGAATGACATTAAATGCGTAGTAAGAAAAGTTTGCTGTTGAAAATATATCGAAAATGTATCTAAGGAAAATGTTATTCAGGATAAAAACTCTTTGCCACCCCTGAACTGAATTTCAATTGTTGCAAATCAGACTTTACCGAGCATTCTCTCGGGCAGTGTTCTGAAACGTATGAGTTTGCATCCATGAGTCCAAGGGGATTATCCGCACTTAAAAAATTTGAATTGCAAATATATTTTGCGGCCATAAATGGTCGGTAAATGGGTCCAAGTTCTGTTAGATCTTTTGGTAGATATCCCCTATTCACACTTTTGTTTATATCCCGGCCCTGATTAAGAAACGTAGTGTGTTTTTAAGTAGTAGGGCCGGGATATTGACGAAAGTGTGAATAGGGATATATTTTGTGAGATAAAATTGATAGAAGAAGGTTCAACGTGAACATTTTTTTATCGATATGTAAAATGAAAAATATTCGCAATGGAAAATTAATTGAAAGTAACTTTTGCAATCGAAAAATTATCTACATTTTTTGACATTATAGATTATTCTCATGAATTAGTAGAAACCGGGTATCTGATATTTATTTACCACCGAGGTTTTTCCAATCTTTAACTAAAAGCCCGCAATCATCAAAGCCCTGCTGGTAACATTTGTGGACTTACTGAAGGTTTTCATTTCGATATTATCACAAAAAAAATGTGGACAAAACATTATGGTGACCACAAATTTCATAATTCATAAGTTACGTCCACAAGTTTTGTCCACATCCTAGATTATTTATTTCATGATAGTGGCTTTAACAGTATTTTTTCAATTCCCGAGTCATAACAGTCTTCTTAATAGGCCTTTTATCCCTTATTCACTCTTTTGTGAATATTCCGTCCCTACTACTTAAAAACACACTACGTTTCTTGATCAGGGCCAGGATATTCACAAAAGTATGAATATGGGATATTGGCAATAAAATTTTGTGTTAATACTATAAAAAATAAAAAAATTTGCATTGAAGTTTATAAATACTGAGCCGGGCTTATTTCTGGAAAAATATTTTAGAAAGTTCTAGCGATAATTTTTATGTTACTACAATGCAGTCGGTGTCTTTTGGTATATGGTATTATTTTTGGAATTATGAGTCATCTTGCGAACAAAAAAACGATTGACCAATTGGCGCGCTTGATAAGCGTGAAAATTTTTTTTTATGAAATTAAATCTTTTCAAATAATTAAATCAAATAACTTAAAAAAACGCGAAAAAGATAAAAATTTGATTTCTGATGGTCGCTTATGGTGCAAAAATTAGATATTTGATCATCAAATTTTGATGGTATTTAATTTGACTTGAACCAATTGTTAAACTCAATATAAATTTTTGAAAATTTTCAGATTATGACGTCATTTCGAACGCCACGCGTTTATGATTTATAAACGAAAATTTTTATGACATATACGGTATATTTCATAAAAGTTTTCGTTTATGAATATGATATACCCACTACTAAATGACCACTCAGTACCGATCGGCGATTTCTGAGTACACACAGGTTAATTTTTATAAATTTATTAATTAACATCTTAAAACACGGTACTGTGAAACTTCCGTCTTTTGTTATTTTGAGTGTGAAGACGCGTATTTCGAGATATTTTGACGTTATAAATTTGTATTTATTATTTCTTTCAAATCACTCCGACGTTGGTATCATGAAAACGTGCAGGCTAGCCATTCATTATTATGAGAACATTTCATGCTTACGAAATTTAAACATGATTATTATTTTTCCAACTTGATTTGCCTCCTTATTTGCCCTTTATTTGCCCTTTATTTGCCCTACATTTATTTGACCCTTGTTCTTAGATTTATTGCCAAAATAAATTCGGAGCACGCTCGTCAAAAATCGTCGGAGCTGCTCCGACCTTATTTTGACAATAAGCATAAAAACCTTCAAAAACTGATGAAAAATTGTAAAAACATAAGGCTTATGTTTATTAAAGGTCCCCTGGTTATTTTGACAATAACCAAGGGACTTTTACCAAAAACCATTCTTTCAAAAAAAACNGCTTCCGACCGAGGTCAAACCAATGGAGCTATCCTAGCCCCACACAACTAACTTATTTAAAATATAATAAATTAAAATTTTGTCATCATCTAAATTCGTCATGAACTTTCAAATATTATTTGATAACGTTTGCACTGTTACAGTTATGCAAATTGGCAAAAACAAGTTCCGAGATTTATAAGGTTCCGAGAAACCGGGTTAACAAAACAAATCTCGAATGGAGCTTCATTGCCATTTTGTGTTTTCCGTTGAATCATGAGTCATGATTCATGAGAATAAATACTTTTGAATGTAAAATCAAATTGTGGTTGGAAAATCAAGCAATTTTAGATGTCTACCTGCAATAAACAGGAGTTTTTACTGGGTTAAGACAAGCGTCTATACTAACCCAGAAGACAAAATGTCAAAACGCAGCGTTTTAAACGCTGCATATTCGCATAAATTGCCAATTATCTCCGATCAATTTGAGATCAAAATTTAGGCATGGCTAGGGTTATACCCAGGGCTAAAACTATCTTTTAAACTAAAAAGTTTATGAACAATTTGAACAAAATAATTAGCGCAGAATTTAGAGAAAAAAATTTTAGAACTTAAATTTTTTTTTAGGGTAAAATTGCATTCAAAAATTCTGCTTTGATTAGAGCAAAAATTTATTTAGGCAAACTTGGGCAGTTTGTATTTTTTTTTGACTTTCAGTTTTTCTGCCTACGCATTTCTCATGAAAATTGATTAGATTTTTTATTTCAAAATTTGAAAAATTATGCGGCATGACAACATTTGACCACGTCCGATTTCGATTATTTTGGAACACTTTTTAATTTTCAGCTTTAAAAAACGGTAACTCTGTCGATTTTATTACGTCACGTGATAATTTTTGACTCACAGATACTGTTAACAATACCAATAAGGCCATTTTGTGCATCTTTGTATAGGCTAATCAGTCATTCCTCGGGAAAGCAAATAAATATTCATGTGTGTCTCTCACAAATGATGAATTTCTAGATTAGGATGGTAACTTTTATAATATTTTTTCTAGATACAAGTTGTATCATACAACTCATATAAATTATATGATATAATAGGAATCACATCCTTATCGTGTTATTGATGGCTACAAAAATATTTTTCAAATGGTCCTAAGAATCATTAAATATTGATAATATTCCGTCATAACTAATTACGTTTCTTTTGCCATTTCAACATCTGAGAGTTAAAGTTTATTATATAATTTTGGACACCATATATTTGAGGGCTTTGATACATTATATTTTTTATCCTATCATAGCTAGTAATTTATTTGACGTTTTGGCTTATCAGCCAGTATCAGTGTGAAAAGAAACGTTTTTTAAAAAATTTAGCAAAAATAGGTCAATTTTTACTTATTCTTTAATCATACATCCTTTAAAATACTGAGAAATTGTCATTCTGAGGTGACATAATTTACCATCTCTTAGTATACAAGTAATAGTTATGATGTCAGATTAAAATTTACACGGCAAACATTAGAAATTTCCGTCTAAATCCAAAACGGTTACTTTGTGACAAAATAGTTTGAACTTTTTGTCGTATATTTACAGTAAAAAGCTTTTCTCTTCATTGTCTTCTGCGAATTAACGGTCACTTCCGTTTATTCTAAATGTATTTTTCGTCGGCACGACTTTTTAATAAAATAGCTACGTTTACAAATTGTTTTCTGTTAACAAAACGTAATATATCGAAAATCCTGCCTAGTCGTCGAATTCTAGGACTACGTCACCAATAGAGAAATCCAGTCATTTCCTTGGTCACTTCTCGAGAATCCAGTCATTTTATTGGTCACTTTATATTCTTGTGACGTAGTCAAAGAATTCGACGACTAGGCAAGATTTTCGATATATGGATCTTCAGCTCGAATGCAGACTTGAAACCTGAATCAAATATCGCTAAATGTGCCGGTAATGCAGCAATCAGCCGATTGACTGAAACCCATACATGTATATACTAAAAAATGAAAAGTCAACCATGGCCAATGATCTCCACGAATTATGCATAAGTTGACTTAGGCTTTTTGTCTGCATTTGGGGGTGAGATCCATATGACCTCTGTGAGCTCAATGCGGAGGGGTTGGCTTGAAAAATATGACTCCTAGCAGATTCACCGACCATGATCATATATAGTATGATCAGATATAGTAACCAAAGTTCGCCTGTTAAACTTCGCTTTCCACCAAAAAATACCGTAGGCAAATAAAATAAGCTATCAGCAATTGTCGGCATAATAATTATAGCTTTGTCCTTGCCATGGAAATCAGGTATAAACATGAATTAATTGACAAGGATATGATAACGATAATTTGGCAATTGAATAGCTTTTGATTTGTGGACTCTAAGCAAAATAAGATCTGGGGTAATCGAATAAGGAAAGAATATTAGTACTTTTTATATGTTGACTCTTATCATGATAGAGATTAAAATTAACCGCATGCATGTCCAATTTGAAGCATTATTTTTTTTCTCTGCCACATTTTGGTTTAAAACGATATTTTTCATTTCCTTTGAAAACTTTCAAACACTATCGAATAAAAATGGATCAATAATAAAAATGATTACAGGAGGCCCGATATTGCCGAGTTCTTTTCAAAAAAATGTCTGCGATATTGGCAAATTCGGCGATAACGGCACATTCGACGATATGGGTAAGAAAAAGTTTTTTGTTCAAAAAGTTTCAAACAAGTAGGCGTTCAAAATGACGTTATATGTCAAACATTTTTTTCTATTTTATTAGGAGTTTCACGATAGGTTCGAATGAAATAAATCACCAAAATGCGTAGAATTAAATATTCACAAAACGCAATTAAATAAAGTTAAAAAAAAATAAGTCTGGGAAATTTAATAATAAGAATGACGTCATTCATGACGCCCAGAAAGTAATTTGAAATATAAATCTTGAGAAAAATCGGCGATACTGGCAAATTCGGCGATATTGACACATTCGGCGATATTGGCACTGAAAGTATTTTAGCTGAAAATAGTTAAATTACGCAGGTTTTTTCGGCGATATCGGGCGGGCGATATCGCCTTTCCCTGTATGCCACATACAGTATGCTGTTAACTCATGGACGTATCACTTTCAATTTTGAAGTTCAAATCACGAAAATTTCAAAGAAAAACTGTATTTAACGGTTAAATTTTAACCTAACCTTTTGGGCAGGAGTCGGCAATATCTGTCTTGTCCTTGTACATAAATCACAGTTCAAATTATTTGAGAACAAGTTAATAAAAACATTATACTTAAATTAATCTGGCAAAAAATTTGATCCAAAAAGATTAGCTAAAGAGTTTCACGGTAGAACTTCTACCTTTCATTTAGATTTTTTTTTTATTTCCACTGAGAAAAAAGTAACTCAAGTAACAATTTTTTTTGAAATATGCAATAAATTAAGTATTGTGCTGGGATTTTTTTCGAAAGACGAGATTAACATCTTTAATGAAGATTCTTTATAGACAGGGTTTGACCAGATCAATGCAATAAAAATTTTACAAATTAGTCGATCAAATAATGTTTATCTCATTAAAAAATCTGAATTTAAGTCATTATACTAAGTTCGTTCACAATTTGTTAATTCAAGCTTTTCGTGGCCCGGGATATAAACAAAAACGCCAACAGGAGTTCACCGATATTTTTTTAGGGTTTTCTCATGACAATAAAATTCAATTTATGATCGCGCGTAAGAATATGCTATATATTCTAGAAATATTTTTGCGTTCAAAAAATGTAATCAGCGTAAAACAAATTAAGATTTGTCACCATTTTTTTCGGTTTTATTTTCGTTGAAAAGCAAAGATTTCCTGTCGAATAGCTATGTCTAGGCCTCCCGAGCAAAAAATCAGCTACCCGATAAAAAAGTTCTATGAGTCTGAAAATTTGGGACATAGACTATGTGACAGTCACTATTGTGACAGTCACATAGTGTAGTTTTTGACGGTGAAAATTTTTGCTGAGAATATTTTTTGATGCAACCACTTGGTGGCGCTGTTTCTGGCGGTCAAAGTTTTCTTTTTATAAAAAAACAAAATGTTAATCTTTTTTCGCAATGCTGACTTACTTTTTTGTGTAATTTTGCGTGAAATTTNTTGAGAGAAGATGTTGAGCGCAGAAAAGTTGCGGTCTATTGAATAAGACAAATTTAAATTGATTATAAATAAAGAAAATGAGAAAAATTTGGAAATAACACAGTAAGGAGTTAAAGTTGGAGATAATTACCTGATAGACTGTTGGAAGGGAATATTGGCAAAATTAGTAATAACTCCTGTTTCGTGCGAAATTAAGTGGCAACAACGCAACATCCAATGGGTAGGAAGTTTTTCAAGTGGAGCCAGAACAACCTTCTAATCGGCAAATAACAGTGAAAGAAAGCGATCTGTAGGAAGAATGATGAGGACAGTTTAGAGAGCGCGAGAGATTCCGAAACCTTGACGAACGCTGTTATGTTTGGGAATGAAAGCACGAAACAAGCTTAAAATCGGGCTCGGCCCCGACGACAGCAAGATCGTCTCGCGCGCTTCCGGTCAGTCAACATACAATCGGGAGACGGTTTTCCAAACACGAATCACCATAAATACGACACACCCACATCAACACGACGAACTTATGATTGATAAAATATGCGTAGAGGATTGCTAAAGGAAGATTTGCCTAGAAAAATATTTTACTTCCGAGGGTTAAAGCAAAAAATCAAGAAAAAAACAAGCCAAAAACTGTTGATATAAAATGTTGGAAAATTGTCAGAAATTCAGAAAATGGAAAAACGGGATAATTTAAAAAAAAAGGCAGAAAAATTAACAAAAATGAAAAAATATAAAAAAAGCTGATGGAGAATTAATTATAAAAACTTACTAAACGAGCTGTCTCTAGACGAAACCAAAAGATTCTCTCGGGACAATGAGTTACAAATGTCCGCCCATCTGCGTATTTGACCTTGTATTCATTGTCATTGTCGGTGATAACATCTCTGGAGATGCAATAATATTCAGATTCTGACATACCCCAGTTCAACACTCAACAGCCGCAAAACCAACAAAACTCAAAAAAATCCAAAAATATATCAAAAAATCACAACTGGGAATGTTGGGAGAATAAAAATATAATAAAGTTTGAAAACTGAAAATGGCAAAGGTCAAATTATCAAAACGAAGGAAAATGGATATGATTGGTGGAGAATAAGGTGGGTTGGAGACCGGTGATGTATGAGTCAAGACTCAAAGCATAGATTCTAGAAAAGGCGCTACGAGACGATTAGACACACAAAACAGGATAAAGTGTCAGCCTTATAAAGTTTTTTTTTATTTTTTTTTCCTCACGAAAGTCCACCACTTCATAAAAATTAAAAAAGGGATCAACAAACCAACCCATATTTATAGTTAGACGGGCTGAATAATATAAACACCAAAACTTGGAAGTAATTGAAAAAAACCGAAAATTATAAAACCAAAAAAAAAGAATAAGGAATGAATTTTTTTTAGATTTGTTCCTTATTGGTTTTTTTTGGCAACCCAATAAAAACAAAACTAGTTTTTTTTCTTTCCCAAAAAAATAAAATAAAATCCCGACGCTATAAAAAATGACATAAAATTACCGTTAAAAAGACCATAAGGATGGAGATTGGGAGAAGGACTATTGTTGTGGGCATATTTAAAAAAAATACCGTTGAAAAACGGTACATGAGAGTGCTTCAATCCTTATCCTCTTTTTTCTCTCGAAAAAAGTCCGAAATGTGTATTTTTCTTAAAAAACCAATAATATTAATGTTGTTTTTTCTGGTACAATAAAAGGACAATGGTATAAGGAAGATTAGGAGCAGTAAAGAGCAAACAAAAATAATAAATTGATGGAAAACCTTTAAAAAAAGATGAAAAACTGTTCACAATAACTTTCTATTTCCACAAACATGTTCACCTCTAGATAAGTTCATATATTATTAAACCGAATTTGCGATGTGACTAGTATTCTTAATATAACGGAAAACTAAATCATTGTAGACGGTCTTACCCAGGCTGCAAATAAACCAACAATAATAATAATACCTAGGCCGACCGAGCAAAAAATGAGGTACCAGATAAAAAGGTCGTGTGGTTCTGAAATTTAACGTCCGAGCGTAGTTTTTGACTCTTGAAAATCTGGCTCTTAAGAAAAATTAATGCCATCACTCGGTGGCGCTGTTTTGGGTGGTCGAAAATATGAAATTTACAAATATGAAAAAAAATAAACTTGCCCATATTTTGTGGTTATTTTAAGAATGGTCAGTCGATTGATCCAATAATTCTGGTACTTTTTGAAATCTAACATTTTATGAGGAACTTTTGGAATTGGTGGTGCTGACTTAAGAAGGTGGTGCTAAAAACGCTAAAAATTGATTTACGTGCACTATCAAGCTGAAATTTTGGTTACTACCATTTTTGAAGACGATAAAAACAATGGCAACAAAAAAAAAATTT
>SCLH01000034.1:26341-88262 GCA_004367855.1 Oikopleura vanhoeffeni | reverse complement strand
AAGACAACATTAGTGGGATTCGAACACGCGCTATAGACATAGCAAGCCTTTTTAAGATGGACTTAGGTTGGGAAAAGGATATGTAACTAATATCAAGAATTTTGTCCGAATTAAAGCCTTCAACTCGTAAATACCATCAAAGTTCAAGGTCATCATTGTGCCTCGAAAATACCATCTCAAAATTATTTGATTCGAATTTGTGATCACCATATTAGCAACCATGGTCCATGGGTCCATTATAAACATGGAGATCGTTAAAGAGCAAAAATCTGTATTTAAGTCATTTACAAAGTTTTCCTCTTTATCGACCTCATGATCGTAATTGACTCATGGTTGCTATTACGTTTAACCTCCTCACACTCAGAAACGAGAACTTCGCCTCACACCTAAAAGCCTATCTAAAGGCACTACTTTGAGCGCTTATCACGGGAAAACTGGACAAGATATCAATAAACTAATTTGTCACTGATTGAAATCAAGGATAGAATTAAGTGAATAAGACGTAACATTTTTAAATTTCAAAGTTTGTGAACTAGATAACTGCGAGAGAGGTTCACTCACCTTGTATTTCTTGAAAAACCATAATTTTTTTACATTTACATATAAGTTACAAATTTACAAGTGAAANGATAAATCGCGAAGAACGATGAAAGGGGATTTTATGTTATTATTTAATTCATCTGGAAAATGAGCCCTAAATCGGCCCGAAAAGCTGATAATAGAGGAATTTTTTCTGTTTTTAATTTATTCTGAAAAATGACCCAATCGGTCGAAGGCCGATAAAAAGAGGATTTTTTTGTTTTTTTTATTAAATTTGAATGAGAAATGCAAGCCCCGAAATCGGCCGAAAGGCTGATAAAAAGGATTTTCTATTTTTTATTTTCATTTTTTTTGAAAAAAAAGACCCCTCAAATCGGCCTTCAAATTTTGTTGAAAAACATGAGTTTCCAAATTCCTCAGGAAAACTTTTCAAAGTTTGAAATAAAAACATTAAAAGTTTTATTTTGAATAAAATGGAATAAAAATATAAAACCCCCTTCAATCGGCCTCCGGCCAATTTAGGGCCATATTTAATTACATATGCATTTCAAAACAATGAAAACTTCTTTTAGGGGATCCCAAAAGCATAAAACCGACTTAAAATAAATTGACCAAAAAACCTGAAACTTATTTACTTTATAAACAACCAAAAAATCAAACCCTTTGTCGCTAATTTTCCAACATTTTGAAATTTTCGCGCAACTAAGAAATGAATCAGTTAAAATCATTTTAAAGAAAATTTGCTTCCTTATCAAGTTTTTTACTAAACATGATCTTGTTCGATTTTTTTATAGAAATACAAAAAAAAAATTAAAACTTTTTGTCAAAATCTACGTTTTTTGAGAAATTTTTAGAGTTCGAAAAATTAAAATTTCCGGCCTCACCAGTAGTTCGCTAAAAGCAGCTTTTACATAATCTCAAGAATTTTCAAGTTTTCTTCCGTGTTTTTTGAAGGCGCTGAAAAATTTTCTAGATTGGCAAGATACGGTTTTTCAAATTGGGTTTTCTGGGTACGCCATTTAGTATCAATTTCAAGATACCAATGACTTGCAGCCGGAGGTTTCGATCATTCAGCCATACAAGTTAAAACTTTGTAGCTCCACCGTATTTGTGAAATCAATTCGAAAACACCTTTCATGCCACCGTTTCGAACCCGCTTAAGGGGTACCCCGTCGTGAGAAAATCCGTTTTCTTGTTTTTTGATGGCAAATATCTGTAAAACTATACATTTTGATACCTTATTGTTTAGCCTGGTTGATTAATTGCACCTAAATCCTCATATTTTTTTTTTGTGTTGTTTTTTTGAGACATTGTAATTCATATTGAGTCAATTCAAAAATTGTTTTTTTTTTTCGACATTTAATTGATAGTCAATCTTATTGTATAGTCAAATTCTCATATCGCCAAACTATAATTGAGATCACTGATTGCTCGAGACGCAATCAGGAACGAGCGTCAAAGAGTCTGGGGGTCTTTTTTCCCGCATTGAAAAAAGTGTTTTTTCGGCATTTTCTAGAAGAACAGTTTATCAGAAAGACCTGAATTTTTGGGAATACAGATAACCTATTCAACGTGTTTGAGGTTTGAGAGTGGAAAATTTTCTAAAAATTTAAGTCAGCTGTTCTAGAATTCCGAAATACTGTGTTTTTTCAACCCAAAATTATTTTTTAAACACATGTTTAATTTTTTTACTTTTATATACTTTTCCTTCAAACTTTGTCCAAAAACTTCTAACAATCGTCCTTTCATCCCTATAGAAATTTATTTTTACTTATTTATTGCCTATTCATTCTATAGAATTGTGATTTTTGTCATCGGAAGTAAAATTTTTCCAAATTTCAGATTTTTTTCTTCTTGAAATATCTTCAGTCAGGCCAAAAAAAAGATCATTTTTTTTGTGGCTAAACTGAAACACCAAAAGTCGAGAAACCAATTTTATACCCTTTTATACCCTAATTTTCCGACAATATTTGAAGGTCGAAAAACCAAAAATACAAAAATCTTGGTTCAAATTTAAATCTCAAAATTCCAATAAATCTGAAATTTTCGAAATTTAATTATTTTTTAACATTACATCATCAGCAGATTGCTCATTGTTTAAAAAAAATTCTGACCTCATTTTGGTAAACCGACGCTTCTAAAAAAGCCATAAAAGAAATGGAGGGAAAAAGACCCGAGACCCGTCAAAGTAGAGTCATATTTGTAAGCAAAAAAGGCCCTATTTCCTTTGTGAGTTTTTTGGCGCTAGAAAACAATTATTTTTCGATTTATGTTACTCTCGTTATGAAAAATTTCGAAATTAATTGCGGTCTAGAAAACGCAAAAAAATTTTTTTGAACTGATTTAAAGAGGGCTCGCGGAAAAGCCTATTTCTTTCCTGGATTTTAAATACAATATTGGAACATTATATTTAATGCACAACTGATGACCTTGCGGAGGACTGTTACTATCAAAACTAGACATTTCGATAGTTTTTTTTCTTTTCCAAAACATGTACTTCTAAATTCCTGACCAATCGATAATTTTTTGATAAAAAATGCTTCAAATTAAACAAGATATTTTTCAAAATGATGTAAAAGTAGGTTTCTGGCTAAGTATGATGATAAAATCTACCATTCATCCTTCATATGTCCATATTTTCAGAAAAAAATTCAAAATAAAATCAAAAAAAGTTGTGGGTTTAGCCTCATTTCATGAAAGGGTACCCTTAATCGGCCTTCAGGCGATTTGGCACCTAAATTTTTCAACAAAATTAAATTAAAAATATAATAAACCCCTTTATCGGCCTTCGGCCGATTTTGGGATACTTTTAAATAAAAATAAAAAATGTTATTTCTCCTTTTATCGCCTTCGGCCGATTTGTAGCTTATTTTTAAACAAAAATTTATATAAATATAATATCCCCCTTTATCGACTTCGGCCGATTTGGCTCACTTTTAAAGAAAATCAAACATGTTATATTCCCCTTTATCGGCCGTTTGTCGTTATTTTTAAACAAAATATAAAAATATAATATTCCCCTTTATCGGCCTTCGGCCGATTTGGACTCAATTTTTTTCAATGAAATAAAATAAAAATATAATATCCCTCTCTATCGGCCTTCGCCGATTGGGGCTCATTTTCCAAATGAAATAAAATACAAATATAAATACCCCCCTTTATCGGCCGTCGGCCGATTTGAGGCTCATTTTTTTTTAACAAATTTAGAACATAAAAATCCCTTTTATCGGCCTTTGGCGATTTGGGGCTCGTTTTTTAACAAAATAAATTAAAAAATAATAATATCCCCCTTTATCGGAACTTCGGCCGATTTGGGGCCTCATTTTTTTTAACAAAAAATTAAATGGAAATATAATATCTCCCTTTTTCCGGCCTTCGGCCGATTTGTGGCTCATTTTTAACAAAAATGTAAATCGGAAATATAATATCCCCCTTTATCGGCCTTAGGCCGATTTGGGGCCTCATTTTTCAACAAAATTAAAATACAAGATTATAATAACTCGGCCCGCCCCTAAAAATTTGGGCTTATTGTTCACGATGAAATCCAATTATACATTTTTCATGAGTTGTTTAGTCATAAATATGCACCAAAATCAATATTTATGCTTGAACGCCATAAAATTATCAAATGCCCAACAAAAAATTTTCGAAGGTTTTGCCTTGTTTGGCATTTTGAGCTAATTTGCAATTTAAACCAGGGAGGAGAAAGATTTTCGAGCGTTATGTCTAAAAACGGTGAATTTTGTGCATGTTCTAAGTAAAAAATATAGCACTTTATCGGACAAAACGCCGCTGTAAAGTTTTTGAATAGTAACTACAGGTTATCTTGAAATTAAGGTTTATTTTAAAATAAAACCTGAGAGGAGATAGATTTCCGTTTAGGCTTAGGTGTCCCTGTCTCGCTTATGTGCTGGAGTGGTAAGCATATAAAAGTTTCGACACATTTTCTGACGAAAGCTGAAGGCTAGTTTAACAACTGGCTAATCTGAATTATACTCCTCGAGGCCCTGTTGGCTAATATTAAATCGAGAATATCGCCAAATTAGAAGCAGAGATACCCTTAAATACGATTCGTTAGTAATTTTTTTTTAATGTTTAAATTTTTTTCATAATCTTTTGAATTTTTCAGCGTCTCTGAGGAAGCATAGACAGCTATGATCATTTTAAGAAATATTTTTATCTAAATTCTTGGGGTTGATTTTACCATACAAGGAGTCACATTAAATACAAGTTTGTGAGTATTTTGTTTATTTTTAAATTATTTTTCAAATTTCGATAATTCCCAGCTCTTCTGAGGAAGCATAAGGGACAGCTATATAATTTTTTTGAAAATTTTCAAACTATATTTCTAAATTCCTTCGGGTCGATCACCTAAAATAACGATTTTGTGAAATTTTGATTATTTTTAATATATGGATCACCCGCCCTCAGAGTAACAAATCCTAAAATATTTGAAAAATGCGAAATCCTGAGCATTGATTGGTTTGATCCTTTCTTAATCTGACCATGAAATCGGCCTATTCCGCAATCGAAGGGTTTTGATTGTGGTGCTAATATCTTGCGTTTTTGTTTCATTCAAAATTAGATTTGTAGTCTTGCGGGCGGGTAAATCCATCTTCTCAAATTTTTCGAATTTCAGGAAGCCTAGACAGCCATGATCATTTTTGGAAATTTTCAACAATGATTTTTGAAATCTTTGGTCGATTTATCCCTAGGCAAAAAAATTGATGCTTAGCGCCCACGCAAAATTTGGCCCCAAGTTCCACGGCGCGCCGCGGCGGATACGCTCCAAAAAGTTACTTACCATTAGAAAAAAAGTAGATGCAATCAGGGATTCGAACCCATGTCCAGGGGGATTGGTAGGCGAGAACCATAAACCACTCAACCGTGAGACTTACCATATTGAAAAATCAAAACTCGACCCCAAATATCATTTTTGTACATTTTTAAAGGTTTTTGAATTTAAAAACTTTCTAGGTGAATTTTTTAAAATTTTTTTTTATTTTTCTGAGATCAACTTCAACCTTTATCTCCCACAAAAAATTATGGCTTGTTCTACCACATTTTTATTTTGCTGTGGCCTACCTTATTCTAGGACATTTAAGTTTACCGCTTTTTTACGTATAATCACGTAACGTATTCCACCAAATTTCAGACAAATTAAGGTCGACGGTGCTGACGCTACTTTAAGGAGTCAAAATGTCTTGAAAACTTGGCATACAGGTTTAAGTGGAACCTTTTTTATACAAGAAGCACCCGAAAAACTTCAATCAGGTTTGAATAATGACGAAATGGTGACTAATCATAAAAAACTTAAATTCTTGAAATCATGTAAAATACAACCAAAGTGATATTTTTTTTGCAATTTTATTTCCAGCCAAAAGTCTTAAAAATGTCGTCAGCTTTTTGTTTGAATATCCATTTGAGGTCACTTCCGGTCACCTCGAAATTTGGGATTTTGAGATTTTTTTGAAAAAAATCTCGAAATTTTTTTTTTAATTTTTCAAAAATATGTATTCGGATTCTTCTGCAAAAAATAAAGAAGAATAAGCTTCCTCGGATTTGTATACTCTTGCTAGTCTCTGTTTTGTCACAAGCGTACACTCTACTGTGGTCATTTCCCTGGCGGTTGAGAACAAGTGAAACTTTTCGATATTAAGAGAAAATACCGGGAGTCTCGCGTGTCGGAGCCCAGACAATTTTGATATTTATCGCAAAAACATTCAACAAACTATAATATACTGAAATTTAAGAATGACCATTCTTGACCTTTTTTTTTATGGCAAAACTTTTCGGAATTTCAGCCAACGAAAGTTTCGGGATATTTGAAAAAATCCTAATTTATTTTAAAATTTAAAAAAAGTATTCTAGAACGGTTAAGTTTACCTTTTTACGTATTCCACCAAAATTCTAGAGAAATAAAGGTCGACGGTGCTGACGCTAATTTAAAACCTTAATAGACTGAAAATTAATTGAGTGGCCAAATTTTGGCCCCAAAATGAGACGATTATGTCACTTGGCGATAAACTGTCAAGTCAAATGAACTAATGATAAAATCACACAACGTATTTATGGGGTAGAAATTTCAGAACCAAGAAAAGTAGTCGGCATTCTCTGTAATTTCAATAATTTAAAAATACATTTCAATCCATTCATTTAATTTGAAATATGCATTTTCAAAATTACAGCCTGAGTTTTCTAATTGTCACCAGAGAAAAATGTGTTTAGATCTTATGACAATAACTGTCTTAGGCATAACGTTACTAATTTTGCTTCCGGATCTCAATATCTTCTTGCGCTAAAGTGTGAAAGTGAGGATATATATTCCCGGTATATCATATAAACTCATTCAGTTTATCAAATTTATTACGATTCTGTTATAAATATCACCGATTTTATCAACCGACAAATTACACATAAAACCAGGCATTTTCACCCAATGATTGGCAATTGGTCACAAAATTATCGTAAATAGTAATCAAAGATAAAAAATTGACTGACTTGAACGACAATACTCAAAAAATTAGTCGTTATACTTGGTTATAGCATTATAAGCGTGCAGAGATAAATTTGAGATATAATTTTTATTTTTTAATCGGCAATTTTTGAGCTTGAAGGTTTTCGTTGGTCTTGGAAAAAAACCACATGGAAAGAAATTTTTAAAACTAAAAAAATGGGTATCGATTTTTTCAGCTATCTTGTAAAGAAATTTTTTTTCGTCATTTTTAAGACATTGGAGACTATTTTTGGAGAATTTTTTTCCAAAATTTTGAATTTTTTCGAAAGAAAAACGGTTCCATATGTACCGAAAAATGAATTTTTAGTACCTTGTTCTTGACGTCGAATCATATATCGATCCCTATATTCAATCTGTCCCCGACTATGCACTTTTGCCGCGCCTTCCACACCCATCGCTTAAACTAAGGCCACGCTAATCACGAGCGCGATTCAAAAACGTGCTGTGACAAACACATTTAGGCATCGTTACAATGTAAAATCAAATTATATAAATTTTCGCTGGTGGGTCGAGATCGTTTTTCGGAAGCTTCAAATTAATAAAAAATAAATTTAATGTTATTTAGACACCTTTTGATAGCAAACGCGCGTTTGTTGAGTGTTTTTTCAAAGACGATTTATAAATGTAAAAATAAATCGAGCTGGAAAATCAGAATAATACAAAGTCAGCTAACAAAGTGGGCAACTTTCGTTCGATAAAGTTTTAATTCGGAATTTCGAAGTGGCAAAAAGCTTTCCCCATGAAGAGAAAAATAAATTGAAAGTGGCAAATCTGCAAAATGCCACCGACTCCTTAATGGTGACGCTGATTATTAGAATAAAAACAGTCAAAACAGTTTGCAGTTTTTCGGTTATGTTCCTATAATCATTGCAACTTTTTAACCTGCTGCTGTTCAACTCATCTGATAGTTAGCTTCAATCTCATTAAGTTTAATCAAGTCATTTCAAAAAACCCTAGATAAGCTGCTGAAAGTGATCAAAGGTTCACCAAAAGGTTTTCTTTAGAACAGTGGTAAGCGACTACGACTGAAAAGCTCACTTTTACTCAATAAGAATTTGAAATAATCAGTTTCAAACGGGTCTGTGCACTTAAAAAGCACTCCGAAAGTGATTATGGAATGTCTAGGTCAAATAAAAAAAGGCCATGGATAACAGTTTTCGTTTAATATTTCGGCAAAATTATTGAACGAAAAAAGAGTTTTCTCAATGTCAATGAACCTCGGTAATGGAGTCGGGCAAATTTTAACCAATGTGAGAAAAACACGGATTTTGACTTTCAAATGTATTTATATTATTTTCCAAAATAAAATGAAGCTATAAATGAACAAAATTCCTTGTTGATGTCACTACATTGTAGGGAATGCAACTAGATCAAACTTTCTGATCTTGTATGATATTTCTGAATTACAAAATACTGATTGAAAATAGCTCTATTTTTACGATTAGATCAAGTTTTGAATTTTTCATCCAAAAAATCTAATTGTTCCAACTAAGCAGACTTGACGAAAAATAAACGCTTTCTTAAAGTGAGCAGCATATAAAAAACATGTACACGTTTTCCTTTCTCTCCGACAAGGGTCAGATATTTCCCAGCAAAATTTTAGCTTATTTTCAAATATACTCTTTGTGGCGGCAGGTAGGTTTCCTGTCATAGAGAATCTCTGAGAGATCGTCAATGGAGTTTACTCTGCTCAACTAGTTCACTTTACAAAAAGTTATATTGATAATAACCAATAAAATTGATCAAGGCCAACAAACGTTCTATTTATGAATAATAAAAGCAAACGCAAAAAATGACTTTCTCATAAATAAGCAAAAAAAAAAATTTAAGTACAAGCGAAAAATCGCAAGGAGAAGTTAGCCTTCTATGAAAAACCATCTACAGGACATGACCCTTTTATAGCCTATAAACAAAGGGCTGAACTTATTTGAACTTAATTATGATATAATATTATTAATATACAACACTGAAGAAAAAAATACAAAATGATCTAAACACAGAAAAATTGAAGACTTAAACGTTTCAAAAGGCCAACTTTTGTAAGAAAGTTTAGACTTATATAAATAGATAATTTATAAATTTGGGTACATCTTTTTGGTAAATGAATAATAACTCGAACATTTACAGTAAACAGAAATAAAAGTTTTTAACCACACAGGATAACAATCATATTGAGTAAATTTTTTTTAGCAGTTAACCACAAATTGGCAATAGACTGTTAACGTCCTGCTAAAAATACAGAAAACTGACAATTTCACAAAAAAAACCCTAAAAAATTTTTGAGACCACAAATTGTGCACAACAATTTCAAAAATAATCTAATTAAAACTAAATTTTTTCGGTTCAGTCCTCGCGAGTTTCCCTAAGGCTATAATAATAAACATTTACCACTTTCAATCTTCGTCAGCAGTTTTTTTCCCCATTTTCTCTCTATCAATCTGTCAAAACATGTAGCCCCGGGTCGCATAAAACGAACTTGCGACTAATTGATGTTGCTTCAAATGCAACTGAGAAAAATCTCATTCGAAAATAAAGTTTATCTCTCATCATACAAAAAAAATAACAAATTGTTTATTTTAGTTCGTTCTAGTAAGTTTTATCAAAATTTTAAGATTATGAATTAACGATTATTTAAAGACATGAATAAAAACCGTAGGTTTAATGTGACTTAACTTGAGTCAAATGACTAACTACAAGGTCGAAAAAAAGTACTTATATTTCTCACGAGAACAAATGTCTGAAGACAAATTGTCGAATTATGCGTAAAGTATTTTTATTTACTGTATATTCGCTCATTTCACCTTATTTCCTGAGCAAAAATATGACAAAACCCATAAATCATTTATGGTATTTATCAGTGAAATTATGGTGAACTTTAAGCGAATACAGTATTTCCCAATACTCAATCTTGATTCGTTCATTTTTGATCAATCATAAAGTCGTATTAAACGTAAATTTTGAAAATTTTTTGGTGATTTCTGAATTCTACGCGCCAAAATTAATTACAAAAGCTATATTCAATGTTTATATCCCCATTTACACTATCCGGTCCCTACTTGGAATATCCCGGTCCCTACTTCTTAAAAACCACACTTACGCGTGGTTGTTTTGGCCGTCGGAGATATTGTTGTTTGTATTCTGCTTACGTTCCTAATCCAGGGCCGGATATTCCGAATACAGTCCCTAACCCCTTGGAAATGCGCACCCCTGAAATTGCACAAATCCCCTTTACGTCACACGACATAGAAAGTGACCAATGAATCCACTGGGATTTTTTATTTGGACGACATAAAGGCCCTAGTGTTTCAAAGGAGACAACCCTCGACACCCCTGATAATTCTTTACATCGTCCTTGAATTTTTCAAGCAGTAACACATGTCAGATCTATAAATAAAATCAGCTCACAATTCTCAGACGTTGTTTTTTTGTTATTTCACTCACTTTGGGAACTCTTTGATTATTAATTGGGATTTTCCTGTTGGTTTCAAGACTCTTGGGATTTTTCCAAAAAAGCTGTCAATAATAGTAAATACTCAGATCAACACTCAATGGAAAATCTTGGAATTCTCACAAAAATGACAGAACAAAAAAATATCGACTAATTTGTTGTTACCTTTTTTTTTAACGCTGATTTATTTTTCGAATACGCAAATAACTCAAATCTAACCTACTTCAGATAAATTTTTCTACGTTATAGACCCACTTGGTTAGGGGCGTCATAAAACAAATTTCTTATGAACCATTAGAAAACTCTTAGAAACTTAAACCATTGGTAAACTGCCCGTAGTAATTTCGTTTATATGACTGGTCTTCCATTCATCATCACAAGTTGAGCCGACCCCAAACTTTTATAAAACCCCCAAAAAAAAATGAAAACATCTGAGGTCAATCTTTACTTAAGTTAATGACTCTAAAGTAAATCTGACCGAAGGCAAATTATATGCAAAATTGAACGTTGAAACGAAGTACTGTCCAGGAAAATAATCTTGCTGAAATTTTGAGACTAAGATAAATCGTCCAAAGCTTGGTCTCGCGTTTCCTAGAATCTCTCAGTTCCGTCTTCAAGCGGTCGCTGAATATCAGTTTAATGATGGTTTTTAAAAATCCATCACGTTTTCAAATGCTCATCAGTGACTCAATTTCAAAGATCAAGTTCACAATCAACCCCATCGCTTCAAAAATATCATCGGAGCTTTGAGTACTTGAAGCAATTAATAATAAGTATATTAATTAGTATATCGAAGATCCTGCCTAGGTTATTTTTATCTTGACGTCATCCCATTTGATAAGTGGCCAATCAAATCGCGGGATTCTTGAATTTGAGTCGACAATCGGGTAATTATGATGGACACTGGCTGAAAAGTGATGACGCTCCCAGATAAAACTTACACTAGGCAGGCTCTTCCATATAAACTAAAGTTAGTTTATTAATGTAAGGAGGTTTCAGCGACTGCTGGAGGGCAAACTTGAGATTCCAAGACCATGACAAAACAAGTTGAATTAATATTCTTAACATATTTAATTCTACAGTCAAGATTTTATTCTGATTTGTTATTTCCATGTATTTTCAAAATGAGCCTTTCCTATATCCTTTCCGAACGGAACTCCATCTCAACAAACGCTTACTATCTTTCCAGCGCGTGTTCGAATCCCACTGATGTTGCTAAGTTTATTGTCCTTAGTGATTGCCTTGAGTGATTACCACCAATAAAATTTAGCTGTTCCCATTATCAAGACCTTGCCTATAATCATATTCCAAATCTAATCACTACGGGGGGGGGGGGGGGGTTGGGGGGGCGGGGCCCAGACAACATTGGTGAGATTCGAACACGCGCTATAAGAGATAGTAAGCGTTTTGAGATGGATTGTTCCGTTCGGAAAAAGATTATGCTGAATACCATGGTGTGTTAACACCACTGAACATGGAATCGCCTCTAGCACCACCTGTGGTCATCTGAGACCCATAGTTTGCTAATACCGTTTCAACAAAGCTCGATGCTTGCGCATCTTTAACCCCCTGACTCATTAGAGTATTGAATATCCCCGCAGAGGCATGAGAGCCACTTTTTTGGCTTGACTTTGAAGTCGTTAGGAAAAGTTTAAGTGTTAGGGAATAAATTGTGTGAATCCATTGGATAAGGGATACTCCAAATTTTAATTAATTATATTAAGACAATTAAAACTATAATCAACTTCCATTTTCCGTTGTGAAAAGTGAAGTTACCTCAAACTGTTTTCCAACCAGAAACCATACAATTTTAATAACAAGAGCTAGTAAAATAAAATGAGTGAAACCTTATTGTCCCTAAACCTGGTCTCCGATTCGAAATACCTTATCGGGTTCGCTATGAAACGAATAATGATCCCTCACCTCTGAAATGGTTAAATTAGTGAACAAATGTCTGCGCCTATATTTTCCGTTCTTGCTTTCTCATTCCATAGCCAATTTTTTTTTCTGTTTTCCAAAACAAAATATAAAAATAGTTCTACATTTAGTAGAAAACCTTATTTTTTTTTAAAAAGATGGTCAAGACGAATTCCTAAAAACTGAAGAATTAAAGACCTTGTTTTTTCCAAAATAAATTATGAGTATATAAGCTGATAAAGAAATTTCAAAAGAAATCCAATTAAAAAGTAGGATGAAAATATATTTCGAACGGTTCATCGAAAAAAAATTTATTTTTACCTTTTTTAAAAAATTAATCGCAAAACTCTATGGGCGATTTGAACCTCGAACTTCAATTCAATATTTTTGTCCTTCCGGGCCTTTTCAAAGAAATGAAAGCCACTTTATGGGTCTATGAGTCTAGAGGTTAAGCTTCGAGTTTTCGGACACCTTCATTACCGTGGATACAATCACGTGGGAACACGTGACGTGATCCTTACTGTTCAATAAAATTTGAGATGTTAATCTTAACCCCCTCACACCTGTGACTATCTTTAAGCAATAAAAAATTCGGGAGCCTAAACGGCGCAGAGAGCATAAACATCGTCCAACAGACACGTACAATTCAAACTGTCAATACGAGTTGACAATTTTATTATCCCAAAATATTGTTGGAACCAATTTTATACGATTAGCCGTTCGAAAGTTATTTTTTCCTACTTTTTTAAAGGATGTTTCCCCAAAATTCCCTAAAAAATTAATTTGTGAAAACGATAACAATATCAGATTCTGAGAAGCCAGTTTTTCGGAAAGTATTGTAAGAGTTTTTTTTTGAAATATTACGTCTATTTTTCTGCAGTCTCTATACGAAGATAAATTTTTTCACAAGTTGTAAAAATCAATCTTTTGATAATGTAATAAATACGAAACGTTAGAATATATAAATATGAAAACCAAATTTTACAAGTGTTTTTTAATGAAACTCGAAATAATAAAAAAAAAATTTTCCAAAAAAATTATTTTTCGAAAAAATTGAACTGTCAATTAACCCGAAAAAGCCGACAAAGACAAATTGATCAAATGAAGAACATAAGGTGGTACTGATTTTGAGTTTCAGCTGAATTAGCGATATTTCACATTTTACTGCATATATTTTGACGCGCGGCGATATGAAAAATTGTTTTGTAAGCGGATCGAGATATCATATCAAATTGAGCCCCCGTTATAAATAGCTAAGTTCACTTGTAAATTGTAAACTTATATGTCATCTGTACAAATGTCTGAAAATATATGCAGTAAAATGTGAAAAATATCGCTAATCAGCTGAAAACTCAAAATCAGTACCACCTTATGTTATTAATTTGATCGATTTGTCTTTTTCGGCTTTATTCGGGTTAAATTGACGTTCAATTCTTTCGAAAAATAATTTTTTGAAAAATTTTTTTTTTATTATTTCGAGTTTCATAAAAAACACATGTGAAAAAATTATCCTTCGTATAAAGCCTGCAGATAAAATAGACTTATTTCATAAAAACCTTAAATACTTTCCTGAAAACTGGCTTCCTCAGAATTCTGATATTATTTATCGTTTTCACACAATTAATTTTTTAGGTAATTTTGGCGAAAATCCTAAAAAAAAGTAGGAATAAATAACTTTTGAACGGCTAATCGTATAAAATTTTCAACAATATTTTCGAAAATAAAATTTCAAACTCTATAACAGATTTGAATTGTAGGTTTGTGACGATGTTATTTCTGCGCCGTTTAGGCTCCCGAAATTTTTTTTTGCCTTAAATAGTCAAAATGTGTGAGGGGTTAAGATTGACATCTCAAATTTTATAAACAGTAAGGATCACGTCACGTGATTCACGTGATGTATCACCGGTAATGAACGTGTCCGAAAACTCGAATGCTTAACCTCTAGACTCATAGACCCATAAAAGTGGCTTTCATTTTTTTGAAAAGGCCGGAAAGGACAAAAATAATTGAAATTGAAGTTCGAGGTTCAAATCGCCCATAAAGTTTGCGATTAATTTTAAAAAATAAAAATAAATTTTGTTTTCGATGAACCGTTCGAAATATATTTCATCCTACTTTTTAATTGGATTTCTTTGAAATTTTTCTTTATCAGCTTTATCTCATAATGTTATTTGAAAAAAAGGTCTTAAATTCTCAGTTTTTAGGAATTCGTCTTGACCACTTTTAAAAAAAAATAATGTTTCTACTAAATGTAGTAACTTTTTTATTTCTTTTTGTTTGAAAACAGAAAAAATTGCTCATGAATGAGAAAGCATAAGGAAATATAAGGCGCAGACATTTTTTACCACTAATTTAACCATTTAGAGGTGAGAATTATCGTTTCGTAGACGAACCCTTAAAGTATTTTGAATCGGAGACCAGTTTTAGAAACATAAGGTTTCACTCAATTTTATTTTACTAGCATCTTATTATTAAAATTGTATGGTTTTCTGTGAAAACAGTTTGAGTTATCACTTTTCATAAGGGAATGGAAGTTGATTATATTTTAATTGTCTTAATATAATTCATTTGAGTCATCCTTATCTCAATGATTTCACACAATTAATTCCCTAACACTCAAACTGTTCCATAATATGACTTCAAAGTCAAGCCAAAAAGTGGCTCATCATGCCTCTGGGGGATATTCAATACTCAAATGAGTCGGGGGGTTAAAAGATGCGCAAGCATCGACTTTGTAAAACGATATTAGCAACTATGGTCTCAGATGACCACAGGTAGTCTAGAAGGCGATTCATAATTCTGTTGATGTTAACAACACAAGGTATTCAGGCATATACAGGAAAGCTCATTATGAGAAATACATGAAAGTAACTAAATCAGAATAAAAAATCTTGACTAGAATTAAACAGACTGTTAAGAATATTATTCAACTTGTTTTGTCATGTCTGGAATCTCAAGTTTGCCCTCCAGCAGTCGCTGAAACTCCTACATTAATAAACTAACTTTAGTTTATATGGAAGAGCCTGCCTAGTGTAAGTTTTATCTGGAGCGTCATCACTTTCAGCCAGTGTCCAATCATAATACCCGATTGTCGACTCAATTCAAGAATCCCGCGATTTGATTGGCCACTTTATCAAATGGATGACGCTCAAGATAAAAATAACACTAGGCAGGATCTTCGATATACTAAATTAATATACTATATTAATTGCTTCAAGTACTACAAAGCTACGATGATATTTTTCAAGCGATGGGGTGATTTTGAACTTGATCTTGAAATTGAGTCAATCTGATGAGCATTTGAAAACGTGATGGATTTTAAAAAACCATCATTTAACTGATATTCAGCGACCGCTTGAAGACGAAACTGAGATTCTAGAAACGCGAGACCAAGCTTTGGACGATTTAATCTAGTCTCAAAATTTCAGCAAGATATTTTCCTGGACAGTACTTCGTTCAACGTTCAATTTGCGATATAATTTGCCTTCGGTCAGATTTACTTTAGGTCATTAACTTTAGTAAAGATTGACCTCAGATGATTTTCATCTTGGGTTATAAAAGTTCGGGTCGGCTCAACTTGTGATGATAATGCAAGACCAGTCATATAAACGAAAATTACTACGGGCAGTTTACCAATAGGTTTAAGGTTTCTAAGAGTTTTCTAATGGTCATAAAATTTGTTTTATGACCGCCCGTAACAAGGTACTATAAAACGTCGAAAAATTGATCTGAATAGGTTATAGATTTGAGTTATTTTCGTATTCGAAAAATAAATCAGCGTTAAAAAAAGGTAACACAAATATTCGATATTTTTATTGTCTGTCATTTTTGTGAGATTTCCTATTGAGTGTTGATCTGAGTATTTACTATTATTGACAGCTTTTTGGAAAAGTACCCAAGAGTCTGAAACCAAACTAGGAAAATCCCAATTAATATTCAAAAAGAGATTCCCAAAGTGAGTGAAATAACAAAAAACAACGTCTGAGAAATTGTGAGCTGATTTTATTTAAGATCTACATGTGTACTGTGAAAATTCAAGGACAATTAAAGAATTATCAGGGTGTCCGAGGGTTTGTCTCCTTTGAAAACTAGGGCCTTTATTCGTCCCAAATAAAAAAATCCAGTGAATTCATTGGTCACTTTCTATTCTTGTGACGTAAAGGGGATTATGTGCATTTCAAGGGGGCGCATTTCAAGGGGTTAAGGACTGTATTCGGAATATTCCGGCCCTGGATAGGAACGTAGCCACACGCGTAGTGTGTTTTTTAAGAAGTAGGACCGGGATATTCCGGATAGTGTGAATGGGGGATATAAACAATTGAAAATAGCTTTTGTATTAATTTTGGCGCGTAGAATTCAGAAAATCACCAAAAATTTTCAAAATTTACGTTTAATACGACTTTATGATTGATCAAAAATGAACTAATCAAGATTGAGTATTGGCAATACTGTATTGCTTAAATTTTCACCATAATTCACTGATAAATAACCATGAAAATGTTTATTAGGTTTTGTCATATTTTGCTCAGGAAATAAGGTTGAAATGAGCGAATATACAGTAAATAAAAATACTTTACGCATAATTCCGGGACAATTTGTCTTCAGTGTCTTCAGTGTCGAAATAAGTACTTCTTTCGACCTTGTAGTTAGTCATTTGACTCAAGTTAAGTCACTTAACCTACGGTTTTTATTCATTCTTTAAATAATCTTAATTCAGTGATCTTTAATTTTTGGTAAACTTACTAGAACGAACTAAAATAAACAAATTTGTTATTTTTTTTGTATGATGAGAGATAAATTATTCAGAATGAGATTTTCAGTTGCATTAGCACATCAATTACGTCAGCAATCGTTTTATCGACCAGGGCTACATGTTTTGACAGATGATAAGAGAAGAAAATGGGAAAAAACTGTGACGAAGATTGAAAGTGGTAAATATTTATTATTATAGCCTAGGGAACTCGCGAGACTGAACCGAAAAAAAAATTTAGTTTATAATTAAATATTTTTTAAATTTTGTCTCAAAAATTTTTTAGGGTATTTTTTGTAAAATTCAGTTTTTGTATTTTTTAGCAGGACGTTAACAGTCATTTGCCAATTTGTGGTTAACTGTAAAAAAAATTACTCAATATTGATGTTATCACTGTGATGGTTAAAACTTTTATTTCTGTTTACTGTAAATGTTTCGAGTTATTATCATTACCAAAAAAGATGTACCCAAATTTATAAATTATCTAATTATATAAGTCTAAACTTTTTACAAAAGTGCCTTTGAAACCGTAAGTCTTCAATTTTCTATGTTTAGATCATTTTGTATTTTTTTCTTCAGTGTTGAATAATTAAGTTCAAATAAAGTTCAGCCCTATGATTTATAGGCTATAAATAGGGTCATGTCCTGTAGATGGTTTTTCATAGGAAGGCTAACTTCTCCTTGCGATTTTTCGTGTACCTTAAATTTTTTTATTTTGAACTTATTTATGAGAAAGTCAATTTTTGCGTTTTGCTTTTATTTTTCATAAATAGAACGTTTGTGGCCTTTTTGATCGAATTTTATTGTTTTATTATCAATATAACTTTTTGTAAAGTGAACTAGTTTGAGCAGAGTAAACTCCTGACGATCTGTATGAAGGAAACCTACCTCCCTCCACGAAAAGAGTATATTGAAAATAAGCTAAAATTTTGCTGGGAAATATCTGACCCTTGTCGGAGAAAACGTGTACATGTTTTTTTATATGCTGCTCACTTTAAGAAAGCGTTATTTTTCGTCAAGTCTAGCTTAAGTGAAAAATTAGATTTTTGGATGAAAAATCAAGACTTGATCTAATCTGTAAAAATAGAGCTATTTTCACATCAGGTATTTGTAATTCAGAATATTGCATACAGAGATCAGAAAGTTTGCATCTATTTGCATTCCCTACAATGTTAGTGACATCAACAAGAATTTCTGTTTCATTTATAGGTTCATTTTATTTTGGAAAATAATATAAATACATTTGAAAGTCAAAATCCGTGTTTTCTCACATGGTTAAAATTTGCCGACTCCATTACCGAGGTCATTTGACATGAGAAAAACTCTTTTTTCGTTCAATATTTGCCGAAATATAAACGAACTGTTAATCGCATGCCTTTTTTTAATTTGACCTAGACATTCCATAATCACTTTCGGAGTGCTTTTAAAGTGCACAGACCGTTTGAAAACTGATTATTTTCAAATTCTTATTGAGTAAAAGTGAGCTTTTCAGTCGTATCGCTTACCACTGTTCTAAAGAAAACCTTTTGTGAACCTTTGATCACTTCAGCGCTTATCTAAGGGTTTTTGAAAATGACTTATAAACTTAATGAGATTGAAAGCGAACTATCAGATGAGTGAAAGCAGCAGGTTAAAAAGTTGCAATGATATATAGGAACATAACCGAAAAACTGCAAACTGTTTTGACTGTTTTTTCTAATAATCAGCTTCACACATTAAGGGAGTCGGTGCATTTTGACAGATTTGCACTTTTTCAATTTATTTTCTCTTCATGGGAAGCTTTTGCCATTTCGAAATTTTCGAATAAAAACTTTTTCGAACGAAAGTTGCCACTTTTTAGCTGACTTTGTATTATCTGATTTTTTCCAGATCGATTATTTTTACTTTATAAATCGTCTTTTGAAAAAACACTCAACAAACGCGCGTTTGCTATCAAAGGTGTCTAAATAACATTAAAATTTCTTTTTTATTAATTTGAAGCTTCGAAAAACGATCTCGACCACCAGCGAAAATTTATATAATTTGATTTTACATGTATATGATTTCTACGTCAAAACCAAGGACTAAAAAATCATTTTTCGCACATATGAACCGTTTTTCTTTCGAAAAAATCTCAAAATTGGAAAAAAATTCTCAAAATAGTCTCAATAGTCTTAAAATGACGAAAAAAATTCTTTACAAGATAGCTGAAAAACATCGATACCCATTTTTTGAGTTTTAAAATTTCTTCCATGTGAGTTTTTTCCAAGACCAACGAAAACCTCAACTCAAAAATTCCGATTAAAAATAAAAATTATATCTCAATTTATCTCTGCACGCATATATAATGCATATAACGCAATATAACGACTAAATTTTTGTAGTATTTGGTCGTCAAGTCAGGCAATTTTTATCTTTGATTACGTATTTACGAGATAATTTTTGTGACCCAATTTCAATCATTGTGAAAATGTCCTGGTTTTATGTAATTTGTCGGTGATAAAATCGGTGATGTTATAACAATAAGAATCGTAATTTGATAAACTTGATGAGTTTATTGAATATCCGGGATATTATATCCTCCTTTCACACTTTGCGCGAGATTTGGTCCGTGATTAGTAAACGTTTGCCTGAGTTTTGTCAAGTATCACATTTTTTCTCTGGTGACAATTAGAAAACTCAGGCTGTAATTTTGAAAATCAGATTTCAAATTAAATGAATGGATTGAAATGTATTTTTAAATTATTGAAATACAGAGAATGCCGACTACTTTTCTGGTCTGAATTTTCTACCCCATAAATACGTTGTGTGATTTATCATTAGTTCATCTGACTTGACAGTTTATCGCCCAAGTGCATAATCGTCTCATTTTGGGGCAAAATTTGGGCCACTCAATAATTTCAGTCTATTTAAGGTTTGAATCATCATAACTTCGAAGGTAGTAAGCATGATGTACCCAAAGTTATCGANAATTATTTTGAAACCGGGGTCTTTACATGGTCGTTCTTAGGGTGTACGTGGTCAGGTCCACTTAAATTTTATTTTGCTCAGAAAAGGTCGAAATATTAATTGAATAGAAAAAGTGATCACACTTAGAAAGTTCATTACTAAGTACTAAGTATCATAAATTTTCGCCAGCTGGTGCCAACAAAAATATTATTTTAAATTTATTGACAAAGATAAACTCGAATATAGCTTGAATAGGGCTAATTTGTAACTCAAATAATCGCCGGAAAACTTCCTATTTTATCTAGCGTTTTCAAGCAAATAATTATGGTGTGTGTTTTTCTCAAGCAATGGTTAGGAATGAGAAGAATTCCTGGCATTTTCTGAGCTAAATTATGCCTGAAAATATTCATTAATTAAGTAAGTGTATAAATAAGGATCGTTTATTTTCCACAAATTGCTATTTACTATTCGCTAAAAAATATTTTCCACCAAAACTAAACTTATAAAATCGAGATAATACAGTATGTGATTTTTTTTAAAGGGAAGAGAATCTCAAGTGTCCGGGAGAATCGTCTATAATTTGGGGAAAATTCTCCCGAATTGTTTACATTTTGTCCCCACGAAAAAAANAAAAAAACATACTGTATGTGTCGAAAGTTTCGGGCCAATCAAATAATAGTTCTGAGGAGGGCGGGAACTGTTTGGTCGTACCCCAGTTTTTTTGTAACCAAAAAATCTGAATTTAAGGTTTTAGCGTCTCCAAAGTTGAACGATTTTTGTTTTTGATACTTTAAAATAAGGTTTCGAAATTAACAAATTTCTGGTGGCAAATCAAGAAAATAAAAAAGGATGAAAGTTAATGAAGAACAGAAGTACATGTATATACAAATACATATTTAAATACAATAAAAACTCAGACTTAACATAGATTGAAATGCTCGATCCTGATTGATCCAAATTTCAAGCAATCAAAATTTATAAATTTTAGAAAAAAATCTCGTTTTCATCAACGCAAACTTTCACGTAAAATATTTGCTTTGAAATTTTTTTGGAATCAAACGTGCACGACCTCGAACACCCTACTTGTCCTACTTATCACGCAAAACTCCGTTTCCTGAAAACGTAATGGCTCTTCACAAATTGGTTACTTTGTTTTTCGAATTGAAATATATTTTATAACGTATTTTCTCGTCATTTGACTGTATGTTTCAGATGGCGTCGTTGAATTATCCAAAGTTCGGGGGATTCTTAAAAACAATGGAATTTCTGAAAATGTTCCACCCATTTTTGACTCGGAAGTTATGCCTGATACAATGACGAGGGCAGAATTTTTACATTTTGTCTACAACCTGCCAGATTGGCAAAGAAATCGACTTTCTAGAATTCTTGATAATCAGACAAAGGTACCGCAATGGGATCAATTCAAGGAAATAGTAACTCAATTTTATAATGAAGTTTGGGTGAATTTTTTTCAAAAAAATGCAAGTTTAACGAGAATTCAAGCGAACATTACAAACAAAAATCTGAAAATCCTCAAAAATAACTTAATTGTCGCTGCAGCAGGGGCCGCCGGACGGCAATTCTAATATCATTAACTTTTTGATGTGGTAGAAATTTTAATGTTTGAACAAATAAAAATAATTCAGTTTCACATTTTTGCATAACAAAGCTTGTCCTCAGTGAAAATAAACAACTTAAATGCAATGAAATGTTAAATGAGCTTTCCGACCGGTTATTTGAATCAATAACCGGTTGCCGGTATTAATATCGGTAGAAACTAATTTTTTTCCCTCATTTTCTGCTGGATTTTTTTTTGTTTCAGTCTGAAAATTCACCCTTATTTAGTCAATGATCTCGTTATAGAAGATGTTCAGGACACAAATATCGACGGAAATCGCCAAATCACTGGAAAACTGCGAACAAACGGGACAACTAAAGAATGCTTTATCCCAACTTATATACCAGAATTAGCTGATGTTGACAGAAATCTTTTTGCAATTTCAGTTTGTACAGTCGACGGTCAGGAAAAGGGTAGCCAAAAAACTTAAGAGGTTTCGTAGCTTTTTGCGAGCTTCTTATCATTTGTTAAACAGGAACTTGGCGATTTTTGTTGTAACTTTTTGTACTCATTTTTTAGCAATTTGGAAATTCGAAAATCTATTTATTTTGTTTTTAGCTGGGATACTCATTGGGTCGTGTAGAATACACGGTATAACTAGTACGTTTTTGTGATAAACAGAAAATAAATTATCAGAATTAAAATTTAAAAGTAGTTAACGGTGAAGCCCGTACGTATTTTTCGATAAACATAAAATAAATCACCCGAATCAAAATTGGGAAAAACCGTAGTGTTTTAGAAAACATATTTGCAGTAAAAACAATTTTTAACGCTTCTTTTCTAAAGTCAAGCGTCTTCGGAGTTCAGACCAAATATTAATAACTAGTGATTACATGTAAACGAGTTTTTAATTGCATTTTTCCAACGCAATGTTATAACATCAAATCAATCGAAAAACCGAAAATTGATCAGAAAAAACGGTGTAATTTATAAAAAATCCAAAAATATTATTTCCAGAATTTTTCCCAATCCAATTATCAAAAATTTTGATACGAGTTAAACTTATACACCGAAATTATGTACCGAAAGCCGAATTTTGCAGATGTGCTCAATTTGATTTTCTTGATTTGAAGCTGATTTTGTTTAGGAATTTTGGATATCAGGACCAGGCGTGTAAAGAAATGCATCCCGATCAGATTTTCTATGAACATGATGGGCAGCCCATCGGATGGGCCCCATCCCCGTTTTCCATATCTTTTGCTCTAGTCTACGCAAAAAAAGGGATGGAAAACCCACGAAAAACCCATTTTTTCACAAGCCTGATTAGGACCACCAGATAATTATTTTGAGGAAGTTTTCTTCTCAAAATACCCTCAAAATTGATTAATTTTATATGTTTTATCAGTATTTTCATAAGTCTCCAAGGTTATCTACTGGACTCCAATACGTAACATTTTCGCACGAACGGTACTTTGTTAAACACAAAATAAATTAACAAGAAGTAATATTTCGAAATACACGTACAAGTAGTACGCATGTCAATTTTGCGATCATAAATGGCTCGAATCGATCCATCTAGGATGTTATCGTGTTCGCTACCACCTGGGTTTATGGGGTAATTACAAGGCGCAAATCATGTTATTACCCATGTTATGATATACATATTATAGCATATCGAAGATTTTTTTTCCTGCCTTTTGACTCCGCGTTACAACTGTGACGTCAGAAAAGACAATGACTGATGAAATTACTCTTATTTTAAAAATCATGTGATTTGATCGGTCACTGTCTTTACTGGTGTCACAGTTGTGACTCGGAGTGAGAAAGCAGGAGAAAAAATAATCTTCGATAGATTACAGACCCTCAGATCCTAAATATTTCAAAAATGCATAATGTGAGCATATGATTGGTTGATCCCGTCCAAATCTGACGTATAAAATCGCCTTATTATGCAATCCAGGGTTTTCAATGGGTGCTAGTATTCCTCATTATTTGTATCATTCAAATATTCAGGATCTCTTCTCTGAGAGTCGGTAATCCACAATTATAGCATTCATACGTGCCTTATTGCAAAAATAAAATAATGGATTTAATTTCGAATATTCAATATTTGCTTTGTCGTCTATTAAAAGTTTGGTTAGGAAATAATTTTTTATAATCCTATTTCGCTGAGATTTGTTCATGAATTATATAATATTATACATTTGTTCTTCTGAATTTAAGTAGAAAAAAAATAGAAAATTAGGCAATTCATTGACCTTCTCATAATTCCGTCTGGGAATGTCAAAATAAATAAACTATTCTTCACTATATTTCCACGTTAGAGCCGACCAATGTTTTGAATTTTTTGTTACATACGTGTTTATTACAAAAAACACATAACATCAGTTTATCGTCGTCAAAATAAATCCCTGAAGATTTTTGCTGTGATGAATATTTGAAAAATTTTTGGAATTTTTAACTCCAGAAATAAAAAATATCGATCATGAAACCTTCTGGAACATTAAAGCTAGATGTTTAGCTAAAATTTTTATATAATTCGTCTTTTGAAAACGACTCATCTATTTTGAGCAAAATAAATTAAAAAAAATGTCCGAATCAGACCATTGTTTCCAATTTGTGTAACAAAAACTGATAATTAAAAAATTTCAGTAATCTCAGAATGGTCCGATTCGGATCAATGTTTTTCATTTAAATATTAACTCACTATAGTTGCTCAGTTTGAGCTATCTAAGAACCTAATCGGATAAGTCGTTTTCAAAAGCCGAATTATATAAAGCTATCTATCTTTTATATCTAGCTTTAATGTTCCAGGAGGTACCGTAATCCAAATAATTAGATAAGTTAAATGTTTTTCACCCAATATTTTGTTTTTTAATAAATTTGTCATTTTTGACAAATCGTATAAATTGCCGAGAAATATTTAATGTGATTATCGGTCGTTTTTCTTAAACGTGATTCACTGCTGTCAAAAATGACCTTGATCACCTGCATAACATAATGTAGTAACACGATTACAGTAAAATATTATGTAAGAGAAAACATCATTAGTTTTGAGATTCCGACAAACTTTATTGAAAATAAGAAGAAGCTTCGAACTTTAAGCAAACTTTAATCTCATTATTCGTCTCGCACATTAAAATTATCAGTCATCTTTTTTTCGAAACTTATATAACATAAACCATGTACTCCTACAACGCGTTGCAACGTGGTCTTAGGTGAATTTATACTTTTCAAATTAATTTGACTTTAATCTCAGTGTATTAGTGAGAAAAATCATTTTAGGGGTAGAATCTCTATAGCGCATGTTCGAGTCGCTCTATTGTAATCTTAGTGATTGTCTTGCGTATGATAATAGGCAATTGTGCTTGATATTGGGAGCGTTAAAGTTGATCGGTGCGTGATATCAGCTGATCAAGCCTCCGACCAATAGGCGGCGTGAGATTCGACAATAGTGTGATTCGAACACGCGCTATAAAGACCACCCTCATTTTCAGGATTCACTTTTGTTGAAAAATGATATGCGGCATGTAATTTCCTGAATATTGAGTCGATAAACACACATTTTGATTCAATATTTATTAATGACATCACAGTATGTAAGCTTTGAGCTAGCGAAGGAAGCTCTAGAAAACACTTTATCATACGAATGAATATTGGCTCGCGTTCAATAATATTATGACTTTTTTATTTCACTTAAAAATAGTCGGTGTTTTTGCTTAATTGAGCTTCTCTTGCCAGCTTAGATATAACATACTGTAAACAATAATTTTTGCGTGGTATAATTGAAATAACATGGAGGAAATTGCGTAATTTTATCGAGGATCATGTTCAGCATCAAATAAAACCATTTGCATTTTTTAAAATTTATTTCTAAGACATCGCTGTAGACAGTCAAAATTATTTTGTCGACAGAAAAGTATTGACGATTTTTTTCGAAAAAAAACCATGTCCAAAATTTTTTAAAATTCCTTCTCATTTTGTAACTCAGCTCTTGTTTCGCCATATTTTGGTAGCTTATTTGTACATGCATCGGTATAAGATACAAACGGCATTACAAACTTTGCTTGAAATTCGGAAAATTCTTTGTAAATTTCAGCACAAAAAATAAAAGTCCTTAAATAAAGGAGTTTCAAATTAGCAAAAATATCAAAAATTTAAATAGCCCAAAAATACAGTCCAAAAATTCGTGCCGCTTCTTTTGAATTTTGATTACCTTTTTGAAAGCAATTACATCTTGGAGATTTCAAGAAAACTTATACAATGCAATCGACTTCAAAGCCATTCACATATGCAATAGGTTGGATTATAAATTTGAATTCTCGTCGATTGTTACGTCATTTGAGCCTAAAAGACTTAGATTTATCACTCAAAACTTGAGAATGCTAAACTTAACGAAACGTTGTTGAATAAATTATTATAATTATTTAAGCTAAAAAGATTACCAAATTTACCTTGGTGAAAAGTATGCTAATCTGAGGCACCAAAATCGGCTGAATTTGCACGTAACTCGGATCTTGAGGCCTACGATGAGGTTCAACAATATAATTCAGCGGTGTCTCTATAACGCAGATTAACACTGAGCCAAAATTTATAGCCAAAATGATATCCAGAGGATTTGATGAATAAAGCCAGATATTGCTTGTTATATTTCGCTAACGAAGCATTTAGAAATTAACAATATGAATATTATCCGTGAAACCTGTGTTCGTATTGAAAATCGCCCTCATGTTGTATTTTTTGATAAGATTATAATTTAAGGCGGTTCCAGTTGCTGATGAACTTGCGGAGAGAACGTTTTTCGGCTAAAGGTTTTTTGGATTCGAGACCCGAAAAACTAAATAATTGTACAAATTGCAATTATTAAACATTTCGAGTTTTTGATAAGTTCAAAAGAGGTTGTGGGTGCTTCCAGCAATGTGCTGGGGAAAAATGGAAATTGCCCGCAAAATGGTCAGAAAATAAAAATACCAGGAAAACATCTCAAAAAGTTGAAGAAAAATTTAAATTATTCTACAAATGTTCTTATTTTCACATTATTTTACTGGTTAACCCCCTCACACCCTTTGACTATCTAAAGGCAAAAAAANGCTTTTGGGTGTGAGGCGAAGTTCTCATTTCTGGGTGTGAGGAGGTTAACCTGAAAAAAAGTCTGTTTTTCACTGAGTTCACGCTGAGCATTCCGTTATGAGAGTAAGCGTCGATATCTCAGCTTCAACTATAATACTTATTGATACACCTATTTTGTAGAGAATTTTCGGTTTTTCGGGGGTTGAAATTATAGGTAAAATTAAAAAGGATTTGGAATGAAAGGTACAAATTTCGAACTAGAGATGTTTTATGAAAAAAACAGTGTAATTATCGACGCTCACACCCTTAACTAACAGTTGGAGAAATTAAAAAACCTGAAAAATTTTTCGTGTCCGAAAAACTAAATACCAGAATAATTTGAGCACTTCCAACGACAAAGCTTGAAATGAGATTAATATATTTATATTCAGTCTTTGAGATCAAGGATGGAATTTATTTTATAGCACAAAAAATCTCGATAAATGTGAGAGAAAAGAGAGGTTCAGTCTCACTACTATATCCGTTTAACACCTTTTGCTTAATCTGAGAGATGTGGGTTGAGGGAGCCAATCTTAACACTCCTAAGACCGCTCCTAGCCACTCATGAGGCCGCTTTTAAGTCCACATCTCTCATATTAAGCAAAAGGTGTTAAAGGGATGTGTCAAATCAAGTGTCTTAGGAAAAATGGGTCTATACGATTCACAGAGCTACAGCTCGCTAATGGGTTATTTTCGAATATCATTTCATAATCTTGAAAGAATTATCTGTCGTTTGACACTTCTCTCGAGAAAATCGGATTATATTTATCAGATTGAACTCTGTAGATAATTGTATAGACCCACTTTTACTAGGACACTTGATTTGACTCATATAGTATAGTTTTAATATTTTCCAGAAATAACTCGTTCTTATTTTATTTTGACTTTATTTAGACTTTCACAACTGATGTTAAAATAATCTTCTGAAAGTTGCCGGAAAACCGACTTTTTCATAATTTTGATACCATGGATCGTATTAACACTATATTTTTTGTACAAAATTTTTCGAAAATCTTGAATAAATATATAATGCAATATATTTTGAATGGCTCATCGTATAAAATTTGTAGTGAAATTTCTAAAAATGACAATGCAAACTTTACGACAAATCTGAAATAAACTTCCTTTGAGGGGTTTTTTACGCCGGTTGTCCGCCAAAAATTTTTGTTATAAATATCATTTTCCAACCATAGTTAATCTTGAAAATGAAAGTAATCTCTATAGCGCGTGTTCGAATCCCACTATTGTTGGCTCAGCGATTGTTTATGGTATGATGATAGGCAAGGGTGCTTGATATTGGGACCACCACAGTTTATCGGTGCGTTATCACTTAATCCATCACGAAGGCAATCACTGAAACAACATAAGTGGGATTCGAACACGCTCTTTAGAGATTACCCTCAGTTCGGAGATACACTTTGGTTGGAAAAGAGATATTTGAGTGTTGGTTCCTTTATTTTGGTTTTGAATTTCAACACAAAAATTATGACATTCACAACTGAGTCAAAAATTTCTTGGAAAGTAATTTAGAAGTTAAATTATTCGGATCGTACATCTGACAAAACTATGTCCGGTCTTTTAACAAGGCAGACTAAGACTACTAAGAAAGTATACTTTAAAACTTGATTTTTTAGTACAATTGAATATGTTATTATAGAATCGCAGACTTATTTGGGTAACCGTCGTACGATATTCAACCTAGGAGAGTTTTGCCAGAAATTTGTCTGAGTAATATCGCCGAAATTTCGGTTATTATGATAAAATGAAATTACTCGGGAAAAAATTATTCTCCTGAAATAACTCTTTATGTTAAATTTGCCTATACAAATTCGTTAGCTAAAATAATGCTTAATATAAGGCATTATACCCTACATTATCGAACCCATTTTTATTCAGGCAAATATTTATAAAAAAAAATATAAGCTTACAAATAACAAGCTGTGCAAAAAAATTTAAGCTTATTTATGAAGAGAGCATAGTAATAAGGACAAAAATAAATTAAATTAATTATAGCATGCCACATTTTTGCCTGCGATGAGTTGAGCAATATATAATTGAATTTTGTTAAGCACCTGTATTTGTAAATTTTGACGCTTTCATTGGCGGAGGTAAACTGAAGCAAAAAACTAAGATCACAAAGAAAAATTTGTCATACTGTATATCAATTTTAATTTTGAAATAAGATCCAAAATCTTTAAAGAGTTAATTTTTTTAATAAAATCCCTCTGGATACCAAACTGTTGAATATCGCTTTATCTCACTTTTGTGAATATTCCGGCCCTACTACTTGAAAACACACTACGTTTGCTAATCAGGGCCGGGATATTTACAAAAGTGTGATAAAGGGATATGGATTACCCGCCCTCAGAGTACAAATCCTAAATATTTGAAAAATGCGAAATCTGAGCATTTGATTGGTTGATCCTTTCTTAATCTGACCAATGAAATCCGCCTATTCCGAAAACAAGTGTTTTGATTGGATGCTAATATCTTGCGTTGTTTGTTTCATTCAAATATTTAGGATTTGTACTCTGAGGGCAGGTAATCCATATATCTGGGACTATTTTTTGTTTTTAATGGCCAAGTTAATTTAAACTGTCAATTTTTGGTTTAGATTTTTTGTGCTCGGCAAAACACAGGTTATTTCCGTAGCTGAAAGATAGAAAAAGTTCTCTTCACCCAACTTGTTCAATTTTGCAAAGTGACCATGATTCTAAAACAAAAATTCTCCGCTGGTACCTTTTGCGGTTTTGCTGACGATGCAATTAGAATTTTTATCATTATATATTTGATGCGGTATTTACCCTTGAATGTGGAGATAAACTAAATACAAATTTTTTTCGTGAATTTTGAATTACAAGTATTTAAGACCAAATTACGACATATTTTCAATCAGAGGTTAATTTTAACAGCAAATCGTATTTAGACATATTCTACGACGTTTCGGAATTTAGTCCATTTTCAACCATATTTCATCTTGAACATTTCTAAACAACTCCTGAAATGACAAGTATCTTGGCAAGATTACAAGTTTCAAATATTGCAGAACTATGGTTAATAGAAGCCGCAATCTTGGTTTTATATATCCTATATATATCCTTAATCTTTGACATGTTAATCTCATCATAGATTAATGATACACGTATGTCGAACCCGATATTTCATCACCAGGAATACCTGGAGGAACGTGTTTAATCATTTTTGAATGAAATTTAAATTTTTAGTTTCGAACCATTTTCTGTCTTCTGGTCAGATAATGTTCTTTCAACTCTTCTGGCTCGTGTATTATAGCGATTCCGTTGAGTGAAAATCACAGCATTTTGAAATTTGAAAATATATTTTTGGCAGAGAATTTTATATTTGTTTTATCTGATTGTGATGAAAATATTTGATGGTCCATTCTAAAAATATTGGAAAAACGTCCCATATCATGAGTGGATCTTGAAAATGAGGGTTTATACTTTAGCGCGTGTGCGAATCCTACTTATGTTGTCTTTTTTTTCTTTTAACTTAAACTTTTATTGATCAAACATGTTGAACTAAAAGATTTGGACAGTAAGGACAGGATTGAGGAAGGTGACGAAAGCTCAATAAAAAACCTACGGATAGGAAAAAGAGCATTTATTTTACACGTCAGAGCTCTTTAGGACGTTCTGACTTGGTACTTTTCAGCAGTCAAAGGGCATTAGGGCAATTTTTTGGTAGGTCGTCTAGTATCGCAACTAGGCGAGTCTCTCCTTACCCCAGAATTACCCGATAACCCCAGTAGAAGCCCCCCCCCCCCGGAAAAGAAGTAAGAGATGTTTTTTTAAGGACAGCAGTTAAAGATCGGTTTTTAACCTTCTTGGACTCGTAGATGCAGACAGATGCGACTTTTATGAATTTTTCTGGCCACAGATTCTGGCCACAGATTCTAAGTGATTATGTTATTGATTGCCATAGTGATAGCGCACCAATTAACTTTGGCGATCTCAATATCAAGCACCTTTGCCTTTCATCATACCCAAAACAGTCACTTAGACCTCATTTTCAACATCTCCTCAAGTTGGACTGAAGATACAGGTTTAGCAATCAAGATGAAGAATAACATAGAGGGGTGAATAAGTTCTCAGTCCCCAATTAGTATACGATAGATACAAGTGAATTTATTTCACAATTTGTGCAAAAGAAAACTAAGATTAATGCCGCCCATGAAGATTAGGGCTTCTTAAGCCGTCCCATGAATGAATAAATCATCTTAGAGGTGTGAAAAAGTTCTCGGTTCCTAATTATTAAACAGAATAAATTGTATACTTTTGGTCAACGTTGAATTTTTAATTTTTTGGATTGTGAAATTGGCGTAACCCGCAATCTATATTTATTCTGTCTTATAAAGTCTTTATAATATAAGAGTTTTAATTAGCATAAGAATGTTCTCAGGGGTTGATTACGTGAGATAGATAAAAGTGAATGAATTGCAAAATTTGTACAACAGAAAACTGAAATAGAAGCCGCCCAAAAAAATTAGGATCATTATTGCCATCCCAGGAAGAACTAATTCATATCGTAGGGTTGAAAAAGTTCTTAGTATCTTATTAGTGTCAAATTCTTAATTTTTTGGATGTTGCAATTTTCTTAAAATGTGTTATTTTTCATTTGTTGTATTTGGTCTATATCTGAAATCCGGGAAGAGAGCCCATTATAAGTAGATCAAACCAAACTTTTAGTATCATTCAGTAAAAATGGGCCATCTTCCCGGATTTAAGATATGATAGAAAGGGGGCCAATATTGCCGAAAGTTTTTTGTGGGAAAATGACGTCAGTCATAACGCGCTCAAAGTAATCTGTGATTAAAACTTCACACGCCCACGTTAATCGTCGATATTGGCACTTTCAGCGATATGCGCACTGAGAAGATGATAGACAAAAATCGTGAGATTACTTAAATAAATCGTTACCAATTAAATTCATGACTTGAATAACAATTTTGATCGTCTATAAAATATAATTCAGGATCTAGTGACTAGATTCTAGTCGCATGAATAAAATTTCAAACTGCATTACATTCTAATGCAATTTGAAATTTTATTTATGAGACTAGATTCTGAATTATGTTTTATTTCATTTACATTTTAATCGAGATTTACACCTGAAATCCGGAAAAGATTATTTCACTGTGAATACATACATTATAGTTTAAACTGCTACATTGCAACTGACAGTTTATTAAATCTTAATCCCTTTGATTTTGAAGTCTTGTTATTCTAAATCTTTTGTCAACAAGGGATTTGTGGGTGACTAACAAAGACGACAAAATGCTCATCTGGATTCTTGAAAAATTTTCAAAAACTAAAACTTGATTTTTTAAAACTTTTTTGAGTCATTCTCCGGACATCGGTGGATTAAACATTCGATCAGCCAACTTGAAAACTGTTGTGTTCGATTTTGTTGTTTCGTGGTTGAAATAAACACTTTTGACGAAAAAATGATGTACAGCCAGCGACTGTCAGCCGCTGAAGATTCAATTTAGCATAATATTTTTTAAACTTTATTGTTAATAGACTTTTTTATTAATTAAGCTTCAATATTCAAACTTCTTCTTAACATTTTTCTGACGTTTTTTTAATTTTTTTACCTCTTTTTTTTAGAAACTTCTCATCCGATAAAAGTCGACAAAGATAAAAATGACCGCTCATATTTTAAGAAGAAAAAAAACAAATTTTTACGAATCAGAGCATTTTTTAAAATTTTTTGTCATCAAAGAGAGGTGGTGCCGTTAGAAGGGCAGCTTATTACTGGCGCGCAATTATCTCCGCAAAATCTTTAATCAAATTAAATTGCTTCTAGACGCACGTGATTTATGAGGAGGGGAATATTTTTTTACACTATATCCGGAAACTTTGGAGTTGATTGTATAAAACTTGATACTCTGAAAAGTTTCCGAAAAATAAATGAGATAAGTCGTTTCCAAAATTTCAAATGTAAACGGTTTGGACGCTATAATTACTTAAGAGTGACTTTGAATAGAAAAAAATATACTGTTATTCTCGTGATATTCAGCCTTTTCAAGTTGCTATTAAATTATTTTTCGAAATAATAATTTTGATTTAAAATTGGACATATCAAAAAATTTCTAGTTTTTTTCAGTTTTCGTTCAAATTTATAATCCTAACAGCCCATGCTTTACTTGATGACGAACTACACAATTATGTCGGGTTTGAAAATTCGGGCAAAGCTTTCAACAAGGTCATTCTTGACCGTCATAGCCGACCACATAATCCAATGATCAACATGGGCGCCATTATGACGGCATCCTTGGTAAAGCACGATTTATCCTTGGCTAGAAGGATGAATTATTTTTTGGATCAATATAAAGAATTTAATGGAGATACAATGGTGTCCTGTAACATGCCGGTTTATAAATCGGAACTGGAGGTTGGATTTAAGAATAAATGCGCGATAAATTACATGATGGCGTAAGTAATCACCAGAAACAACAGTTATTTATAGTGCAATTTAAAATAGCCAATTTACCACTTAAATTTTTTTTTCTCAGGTGGACTCATATTTTATTAGATTTTGTCCTGATTTTTGGTCAAAAAATCCATCAGAGCCTTTATTTTATTCGGCTGCAATTTGCCAAATTGTTTTAGCCGTTGCAACCATCGAGTTCAATTTATTCTATTCGTTCTATGAAACTTTTTTGAGTTTTGTCGTGAAAATGTCGGAAAAAAATTAAAAATATTGACCCTATTCATTGTGGTGACGTTTTCGATTTATTTTTAATCATTTACAACCATTATTGACTAATAAAGATTTAAACGTACAAATTTTGATACAATAAAACATGTCATTTTCCAAATAGTTTGAAAAACTTCGGTTTTTTTTGTTTGTTTAGCTCAGGGCGATTTATTCGTATGTAAAATGCTTCTGCAGCCATTCGATGTGCTTTAGAACGGAAGTTTTTCTGAACAATTTTGAATTCTTTTGCTTATATTCTGTTTAATCTTGAGAATGATAATAAATAGAAACAATTTTGAATTTTAAATATCTTTAGATATATATTGAATTCATTTGAATTTCTAAGAAGCAGAAAGGTTACCGTCAACAGCAAAAATTAAACAGGGCGAATCTTTATATATCTATTTATCTTTTCCAAATATTTAAAAAATCACACAATGTAGAACTCAATCGTTTAATTAAGTGTGATATTTGAACAAAAATCTTATATCATGAAATATACAATAAGCACTTATTTTTTTGCGAGAAAATTAAAGGAGCACCGGGAGAATTCTCCCCAAATTATAAACGATCCTCAGTAATATGATCCAATTTTTTTNCAATCTTATGATTCAGCTTATGCACCGATTTAAAATTGAACTTGAAAAATTAACATGAAATATTGAATATTCTCCTGTTCCTACTAGTTTAGAAAGTTTGTTCGCGCATGGATGATAAATAGTATAATGTGTTTCCGGTTCTCATATGGACTTTTGAGAGAGAGAGCATTCAGTTTTTTATAGTGCCGCTTTACCAACATGAAATTCATTCTACCTGTAATTGAAAATATAATCCGGCAATGGGCGCGTCTAAAACGTTTACTCTAACGATAAAGACTAGCAGAGAAGCACACTAACGTTGGCTCTGCATATATGTACAAGCCTTCCCAATCCCACTTCTTGATCCGTGGGTCATCGAAGTCGGCAAACAAATTCTACATTCTCGGAGGCCGTACTATTCTTTCGCACTTTAAATTCAATGCAAATTCAAAATATCCCGGTACTACTTACCCTAGTCGGTTTGCACAGGCCGGGATATTTACAAAAGTGTGATTAAGGGATATTTCCAAGACATTTTTGACGCAAATTATATTTCCTCCATTTAAAAGTCACGTGATTTGTGTTCAACTTAACGGTATGAAAGTCTTAACCGTTATGAAAAGTAAGCCTATTTTGTCTGTCATCAGACTTTTATGTGTTCCGAAACAATTTGAGATTTTGTGTAAAGCTAATTACTGTAATTCAAAAACTTTCTAACGAAAACGAAATTTTCGTCCAATGTATCTATAAAATTTTCACTTTACATTAATCTTAAGCTAAGAGATTTGATTTTACCAGTTAAAATTTCACAAATCACTCAGACCAAAATGTTCAAAAATGCTCCAAATCATATAATAAATTGTTTTGCCACAATTCCAATTCATGAATTTCCCGGTCCTAAAACCAAAAATAATCAATTCGTAATAGTAACCATATATGCATTTTCGGTTGAAACCGGATGTCTTGGCAACATTAGAAATTGTCGAAAAAATTTACTCATATTCTACATGTACTATAGTAGTACTTCAAAATTTTAGAAAAAGGACTTCATAATACTATCAATAGAAAAGTTTATGAGAGAATTTTCATAACAATTAATAAACCTGGATTAATAAACAACAGAACACAACAGTAGTAAATATTGTGTCGCTGTATTGTTCCCAGGAAAAAATAGAAAACCAATCAGGCTTTTAATTTGGGCAAGCATCTGAGAGCCTGATTGCCAAATTATTTTTGTTCAAAATACTCGATGTGTTTCAAACTTATTTTCTGCTCTCATAAGAATATTTCTGAAGATGATTTAATAAATAATCGAAACGTTAAAAAACTGCAAAATTTTATATTTGAAATTTAAAAAACTTATTTTTCTCACACCAAAAACAAAAAAGTAGTACTATAGTAATGTTAAATTCTTATGAAATTTTTTTCGGTGCCAAAAACTGCGATCAGAAATTTTATTATTTTTTTGAAAACATTTACACTGACTGTACTTTTATAAACGAACTTTGTACGGTACAAATTGTACCCTTATCCAAACATATCTTGTGGCAACAGTCAGTAGCTACAGTCAGTGTGATATCCCTTTAACACTTTTGGTGATTTATAGATGTAGGCTAAAAAAGAGAAAAGCGCCTCATGAGTGGCTAAAGGTCTCAGGAGTTAGATTGCTCCCCAACCTACACTTTCAAATCACCCAAAAGTGTTAAGAATATAATATTATTCCAAATTGGTATTTTACATATTTTGCCACATGTTAATTCGAAATGCCTTAGTTAATTTCGAGAATAAATTCGCGCTTTTCTCGAAAATGGGCACTTAAAAATTTAGTCCAAATAGCCCTGGAACTTAATTTCTGCATTCTAGATTTAGCTGAACTTACATTTGTTTCCTTCTCGCTTTAAAATTTACTTTTGAAAATGTTGAATAAACCGAACTAGTAAAGTTAATCTTGCCTTTTTATCCGAATATTTATTAATTCGAATTCATGCGAGTTGACATTGAATTATCCTTTGTAGCTAAGCATTCTTTAAAATTCGGCATTAATTTTGTCAAACCGAGACCGGATTTGTAAATTTTCTTATCGAACCAAATATCATTTTCTGTGGTAAAAATTATACATAATATTTCTTTGAGGTTATTTATTATTTTTTGAGGTTAATAATGACATACCGACAAGTTGTCTACAACGTCTCTTTTGGCAAAATTTTAATAGCTGTAAATTTGTCATTTCGAAATGTTATGGACCTTTTGTAAATACAAAAAATGAAGGAAGTTTTTCTAATACTTTTCAGTTAATTATAGATTATTTCATTTATACCGTCCAGAATCTGGACTCCAGATAGACTTATAGCGTTCGTATGAAAAATGTATTAGAATCGTGGCCAAAAACCCTCTCAGAGAACCAAATTTAGAGAGGCAAATGAAAAAAACAATTGGTCGGTTTAATATAACCCTGACACACTTTGGTTAGTTTTGGTCCGAGTGTGTGCGTGAATAGGTGATTTTAAAAACACGTAATGTGAAAAATATAATTTGCGGCCACTACTCCTTAAATAAACTTAAATATTAATACAGAAATGATGATAAGTCGAGTGTCGCTACAGAAATAGGTGATAAGTCAAAAAAATTCGCTATCGAGGCTCTCGAGATTTTCCACATATCATACTTTTTATAAAATATTTGTTCTCTTTTTATCTGGAACAGAGTCGGTACATTGAACAAAAACTACGAGTAAAAGAAGATTTTGTAAAAACGGTACTTTTTCATCGGGTTTTTAATAACGTTAGTTCAGCCGTTGACGCCGAATCAAGAAATCAAGGTTTCGGTGTTAAGCATTTTGGTACTCTCATGTATGCCTAAACACCTGTTATCAATATTTCAGTTCAACTGAGAAGCGGGAATTTTCCAGCAATTCCTTCTTCTAATCCCAAATCCCTTAAATTGATTCATAAAAGAAGTAGGTTGAACAAAGGGTAAGTGTATTTGCCCGGAGTTCTTAATGACGAATGATTGCTAAAAGTTAACCATTTTTCTTAACCTTGGAAGCTCCGAATTGAATAAAATCGGTGGAGGCTCCAAGCGCGATTTTTGGTCCGACTTTGAGCGCTTATATTCTGATAACTACACATCCAAATTATCTCTTATTAGACTCAAGTTGAAGTCGAAGGCCCAAAATGTTGTGATAATAATAGATTTGAAAATTTTATCTAAAAAGTTAAGAAAATGAGTGCCAAAAAAAAACGTTTTATTGAATTACTTTTATAGTTACCGATGAAAAAACCAGAAATAACAAAACTTATTTTTCAACTTTTATCAAACCTGATGAAAACATGAAGACTCAAAGTTCTTTTGACGGTTCGATGTGGCATAACTGTTTTCCAGTCATTGGATTAAATCCTCGATTGGCTAAACAAGCTGCCATTATAGATTGTTCTGGAGTGGTGGTCTCCAAACTGCATAATTGATAGTACAAATCCAAATTTTCCAAAAGTTTGTTGCTCATTCGTTAATTAACCTTTCCAGCAATTCGCACTACATAAAATAAATTTAATATCCTTTCTCGCGAACGAACTCCATCTCAAAAACGCTTACTATCTCTATAAGCGCATGTTCAAATTCCACTAATTTGCCTTAATGATAAATCTTGAATATGATTATAGGCAATGTCTTATAATGGAACCCTAAATGTTAATCAGATGTGTAATCACTCAAGCAATCACTAGACAACATCAGTGGATTCGAACACGGCTAGTAGAGATAGTTAAGCGTTTTTGATGGAGTTCCGTCGAAAAGGATATGTGCATGCACCAGGTGCAACATTATGAGATCAAATGCAATTCAGATAGGTGCTTAGGGTAACCGTTGCTGGAATTAAAGATTTCTGATAAAGAGATCAACAAGGCTAGAAGAATATTATCAGCTTTCAGTTTGTAAAACTAGCTTTACAAATTAGCATACGAGAAGACATAAACCAAACGGAAAACTTTCTCCTTTAGTTTATTTTGAATTCACCGAAATTCCGCAAACGTCTAGCATAGAACAAAAAAACTTCTTAGACAGCGTTTTTGTCAATTCGACCTCAAACTCAAAATATAAATTTTGAAGTCACGTGACAATTTCCGAAAAATGTGCTTCATGTTTTTGAAATAAACTCAAAAGAAACCAATACAACACAAACAAGTTTAATGGTTAATTACAGCCAACGTTTATTTTTGAACTTCATTTTGAAAAATTAATAAAGTAAAAAATCTCTAAAGAAATTTTTGATAATTTAGTTGGTATACACAGAGTTACTATACACTTTGTTATCAACGCGAAATCAATTTGGAGCATTTCCAAAGCTCCAAAGGCCTGATAAAACCACGACCATTACACCCTTAAGAGAGTACCCCTCATGAATTGTAGTTTAAACATAAAAGTTCACAATTATTTTCATGGTTTTTTTTTGGCTGGAAGTATGGACAATTTGAAATAAATTGGTAGTATTTTTATTCTCCATACTGTCGGGAAAAAGTACTTTTTTCATGCTTGAAAAATATGTTCGTCTTGGTTATAGCATTTTATTCAAAATTTATGGACTTTTATAGATCCAAATTACCGTTATCGGAAAAACATCTTTCCGAAAACGCATCAGCAATTCAATAATATTCCCTTATTCCCCCTTATTAACGATAGGCAATAAGGGATATAGGTTCGAATTTCTAACTGAAAAATCCAGGGGCATAAGGTTTTTACGTGAGACTTAAAAAATAATTTTGAAAAACATTTTTTGCCGATTATGTAGCGGTATAAAGTTAAAAATAGTTGTCCTTTCCTAAAAACGTACGAGGAGTAGACTTTAAAGACAAAATATAAAAACTCTATTTGAAGCTTGTTCCTGATCGGTCGAGTTATCCAGGATTTTTAATCACGAATGCTTAAAATACGGGCAAAAAAAAATTGGATCATATTACTGAGGATCGTTTATAATTTGAGGAGAATTCTCCCGGTGCTCCTTAAATTTTCTGCAAAAAAATAGGGCTATTGTATAATTTCATGATATAAGATTTTGTTCAAAATCAACACTTAATTAAACGATTGAGTTCTACATTGTGTGATTTTTTAAATATGGAAAAAGATAAATAGATATATAAAGATTCGCCCTGTTTAATTTTTGCTGTTGACGGTAACCTTTCTGCTTCTTAGAAATTCAAATGAATTCAATATATATCTAAAGATATTTAAATTCAAAATTGGTGCAAATAAGCAAAAAAGAATTCAAAGATTGTTCAGAAAAAACTTCCTGTTCTAAAGCACATCGAATGCTGCAGAAGCATTTTACCATACGATATAAATCGCCCTGAGCTAAAACAAACAAAAGAACCGAATTGTTTCAAACTATTTGGAAAATGACATGTTTTATTGTATCAAAAAAATTTGTAAACGGAAGTTTTTCTGAACAATTTTGAATTCTTTTGCTTATATTCTGTTTAATCTTGAGAATGATAATAAATAGAAACAATTTTGAATTTTAAATATCTTTAGATATATATTGAATTCATTTGAATTTCTAAGAAGCAGAAAGGTTACCGTCAACAGCAAAAATTAAACAGGGCGAATCTTTATATATCTATTTATCTTTTCCAAATATTTAAAAAATCACACAATGTAGAACTCAATCGTTTAATTAAGTGTGATATTTGAACAAAAATCTTATATCATGAAATATACAATAAGCACTTATTTTTTTGCGAGAAAATTAAAGGAGCACCGGGAGAATTCTCCCCAAATTATAAACGATCCTCAGTAATATGATCCAATTTTTTTTGCACGTATTTTTAAGCATACTGTGATTAAAAATCCTGGATAACTCGACCGATCAGGAACAAGCTTCAAAATAGAGTTATATTTTGTCTTTAAAGTCTACTCCTCTGTACGTTTTTAGGAAAGGACAACTATTTTTAAACTTTATTTACCGCTACATAATCGGCAAAAAATGTTTTTTCAAAATTATTTTTAGAGTCTCACGTAAAAACCTTATGCTCCCTGGATTTTTCAGTTACAAATTCGAAACCTATATCCCCTTATTGCCCTATCGTTAATAAGGGGGAATAAGGGAATATTATTGAATTGCTGATGCGTTTTCGGAAAGATGTTTTTCCGATAACGGTAATTTGGATCTATAAAAGTCCATAAATTTTGAATAAAATGCTATAACCAAGACGACATATTTTTCAAGCAATGAAAAAGTACTTTTCCCGACAGTATGGAGATAAAAATACTACCAATTTATTTCAAATTGTCCATACTTCCAGCAAAAAAACCATGAAAATACAATTGTGAACATTTTATGTTTAAACTACAATTCATGAGGGGTACTCTCTTAAGGGGGTAATGNCAGCCCAACCATAATTTCAATTTATTTTAATTTATACTTTTTAAAGGAAAGAATCAAGAGAAAAAAAAGAGACAGGGGTAAACGCGGTGCATCGCGTGATAAGTGTCTTTAATTTATCTGGCTCATGATTGGATTTAAAACTCATAACAAAAAGTCAAATATATAGTTTAAATATTCGCGACTGAAAATAATTCGGCCGTCAAACTGAATATATAACACAATATACTTTCAAAATTTTTCGCTACGCTCAAATTTTGAAAGTATATCTTGTAATATATTTAATTCATTTGAATTTCTAAGAAGCAGAAAGGTTACCGTCAACAGCAAAAATTAAACAGGACGAATTTTTATATATCTATTTATCTTTTCCAAATATTTAAAAAATCACACCATGTAGAACTCAATCGTTTAATTAAGTGTGATATTTGAACAAAAATCTCATATCATGAAATATACAATAAGCACTTATTTTTTTGCGGGAAAATTTAAGGAGCACCGGGAGAATTCTCCCCAAATTATAAACGATCCTCAGTAATATGATCCAATTTTTTTCGCACGTATTTTTAAGCATACTGTGATTAAAAATCCTGGATTACTCGACCGATCAGGAACAAGCTTCAAAATAGAGTTATATTTTGTCTTTAAAGTCTACTCCTCTGTACGTTTTTAGGAAAGGACAACTATTTTTAAACTTTATTTACCGCTACATAATCGGCAAAAAATGTTTTTTCAAAATTATTTTTAGAGTCTCACGTAAAAACCTTATGCTCCTTGGATTTTTCAGTTAGAAATTCGAAACCTATATCCCCTTATTGCCCTATCGTTAATAAGGGGGAATAAGGGAATATTATTGAATTGCTGATGCGTTTTCGGAAAGATGTTTTTCCGATAACGGTAATTTGGATCTATAAAAGTCCATAAATTTTGAATAAAATGCTATAACCAAGACGACATATTTTTCAAGCAATGAAAAAGTACTTTTCCCGACAGTATGGAGATAAAAATACTACCAATTTATTTCAAATTGTCCATACTTCCAGCAAAAAAACCATGAAAATACAATTGTGAACATTTTATGTTTAAACTACAATTCATGAGGGGTACTCTCTTAAGGGGGTAATGGTCGCTGGTTTTATCAGGCCTTTGGAGCTTTGGAAATGCTCCAAATTGATTTCGGTTGATAACAAAGTGTATAGTACACTGTGTACTACCAACTAAATTATCAAAGAATTTCTTTAGAGATTTTTTACTTTATTAATTTTTTCAAAATGAAGTTCAAAAATAACGTTGGCTGTAATTAACCACTTAAACTTTGTTTGTGTTGTATTGGCTTTCTTTTGAGTTTATTTCCAAAAACATCGAAGCACATTTTTCGGAAATTTTGTCACGTGACCTTCAAAAATTTATATTTTGAGTTTGAGGTCGAAATTTGACAAAAACGCTGTCTAAGAAGTTTCTATTTGTTCTATGCTAGCGTTTGCGGAAATTTCGGTGAATTCCAAAATAAAACCTAAAAGGAGAAAGTTTTTCCGTTTTGGTTTATGTCTTCTCGTATCGCTTATTTGTCAAAGCTAGTTTTACAAACTGACCAAGCTGAATAATATTCTTGTAGCCCTTGTTGGCTATTTTTTATCAAGAAAATTTAATTCCAGCAACCGGTACCCCCTTAAGCACCTATCCCTGAATTGCATTTGATCTCATAATTGTTGCACCTGGTGCAATGCACCATATCCTTTTCGAACGGAACTCCATCTCAAAAACCTTACTATCTCTATAGCGCTGTTCGAATCCACTGATGTTGTCTAAGTGATTGCTTGAGTGATTACACATGATAACAAGACCATTGCCTATAATCATATTCAAGATAATCACTAAGGCAACATTAGTGGAATTTGAACATGCGCTATAGAGATAGTAAGCGTTTTTGAGATGGAGTTCCGTTCGGAAAAGGATATAAATTTATTTTATGTAGTGCGAATTGCTGGAAAGGTTTAATAACGAATGAGCAACAACTTTTGGAAAATTTGGATTTGTACTATCAATTATGCAGTTTGGAGACCACCACTCCAGAACAATCTATAATGGCAGCTTGTTTAGCCAATCGAGGATTTAATCCAATGACTGGAAAACAAGTTATGCCACATCGAACCGTCAAAAGAACTTTGAGTCTCATGTTTTCATCAGGTTTGATAAAAGTTGAAAAAATAAGTTTTGTTATTCTGGTTTTTCATGGTAACTAATAAAAGTAATTCATAACTAAAAACGTTTTTTTTTGGCACTCATTTTCTTAACTTTTTAGATAAAATTTTCAAATCTATTAAATTATCACAACATTTTGGGCCTTCGACTTCAACTTGAGTCTAATAAGAGATAATTTGGATGTGTAGTTATCAGAATATAAGCGCTCAAAGTCGGACCAAAAAATCGGCTTTGGAGCCTCCACCGATTTATTCAATTCGGAGCTTCCAAGGGTTAAGAAAAAATGGTTAACTTTTAGCAATCATTCGTCATAAGAAACTCCGGGCAAATACACTTACCCTTTGTTCAACCTACTTCTTTTATGAATCAATTTAAGGGATTTTGGGATTAGAAGGAAGGAATTGCTGGAAAATTCCCGCTTCATGAGAGTACCTGAGAGTACCTGAGAGTACATGAGAGTACCAAAATGCTTAACACCGAAACCTTGATTTCTTGATTCGGGTCAACGGCTGAAACTAACGTTATTAAAAACCCGATGAAAAAAGTACCGTTTTTACAAAATCTTCTTTTACTCGGTAGTTTTTTGTCAAATGTACCGACTCCTGTTCCAGATAAAAGAGAACAAATATTTTATAAAAAGTATGATATGTGGAAAATCTCGAGAGCCTCGATAGCGAATTTTTTTGACTTATCACCTATTTCTGTAGCGACACTCGGACTTATCACTCATTTCTGTATTAATATTTAAGTTTATTTAAGGGAGTAGTGGCCGCAAAATTATATTTCTTTCACATTACGGTGTTTTAAAATCACCTATTCACGCACACACTCGGACCAAAAACTAACCAAAGTGTGCTCAGGGGTTATAATTAAACCGACCAATTGTTTTTTTCAATTTGCTCTTTAAAATTTGGTTCTCTGAGAGGGTTTTTGGCCACGATTCTAATACATTTTTCATACGAACGCTATAAAGTCTATCTGGAGTCCAGATTCTGGACGGTATAAAATGAAAATAATCTTAATTAACTGAAAAGTATAGAAAAAACTTTCCTTCATTTTTTGTATTACAAAAGGTCCATAACATTTCGAAATGACAAATTTACAGCTATTTAAAATTTTGCCAAAAGAGACGTTGTAGACAACTTGTCGTATGTCATTATTAACCTCAAAAAATAATAAAAATAACCTCAAAGAAATATATTATAATTTTTTACACAGAAAATGATATTTGGTTCGATAAGAAAATTTTACAAATCCGGTCTCGGTTTTGAAAAAATTAATGCCGAATTTTAAAGAATGCTTAGCTACAAAGGATAATTCAATGTCAACTCCGGCATGAATTTCGAATTAATAAATATCGGATAAAAAAGGCAAGATTAACTTTACTAGTTTCGGTTTATTCAAACATTTTCAAAAGTAAATTTTAAAGCGAGAAGGAAACAAATGTAAGTTCAGCTAAATCTAGAATGCAGAAAATTAAGTTCCAGGGCTATTTGGACTAAATTTTTAAGTGCCCATTTTCGAGAAAAGCGCGAATTTATTCTCGAAATTAACTAAGGCATTTCGAATTAACTGTGGCAAAATATGTAAAAATACCAATTTTGGAATTAATACATTATATCACACTGACTGTAGCTACTGACTGTTGCCAGCCAAGATATTGTTTGGATAAGGGTACAATTTGTACCGTACAAAGTTCGTATAAAAGTACAGTCAGTGTACAATGTTTCAAAAAAATAATAAAATTTTCTGATCGCAGTTTTTGGCACCGAAAAATTTTCAGAGAATTTAACTTACTATAGTACTACTTTTTTGTTTTTGGTGTTGAGAAAAATAAGTTTTTTAAATTTCAAATATAAAATTTGCAGTTTTTTAACGTTTCGATTATTTATTAATCATCTTCAGAAATTCATTCATTATGAGAGCAGAAAAATAAGTTTGAACACATCGAGTATTTGGAACAAAAAATAATTTGGCAATCAGGCTCTCAGATGCTTGCCAAATTAAAAGCCTGATTGTTTTCTATTTTTTCCTGGGACAATACAGCGACACAATATTTACTACTGTTGTGTTCTGTTGTTTATTAATCCCAGGTTTATTAATTGTTATGAAAATTCCTTCATAAACTTTTCTATGGTAAGTATTATGAAGTCCTTTTTCTAAAATTTTGAAGTACTACTATAGTACATGTAGATATGAGTAAATAATTTTTTCGACAATTTCTAAATGTTGCCAAGACATCCGGTTTCAACCGAAAATGCATATATGGTTACTATTACGAATTGATTATTTTTGGTTTTTAGGACCGGGAAATTCATGAATTGGAATTTGTGGCAAAACAATCTTATATGATTTGGAGGCATTTTTGAACATTTTGGTCTGAGTGATTTGTGAAATTTTAACTGGTAAAATCAAATCTCTAGCTTAAGAATTAATGTAAAGTGAAAATTTTATAGATACATTGGACGAAAATTTCGTTTTCGTTAGAAAGTTTTTGAATTACAGTAATTAGCTTTACAAAAAATCTCAAATTGTTTCGGAACACATAAAAGTCTGATGGACAGACAAAAATAGGACTTACTTTTCATAACGGTTAAGACTTTCATACCGTAAAGTTGAACAAAAATCACGTGACTTTATAAATGAGAAATATAATTTGCGTCAAAAATGTCTTGGAAATATCCCTTAATCACACTTTTGTAAATATCCCGGCCCTGATTAGCAAACTTAGTGTGTTTTTAAGTAGTAAGGCCGGGATATTCACAAAAGTGTGATAAAGCGATATAAAAATGAAACCAATGCGAAACCAATATTACTTTTTCATTCCATCGAAAACTTCTAAACTTGATAGGAACAGGAAATAATTCAATATTTCATGTTAATTTCAAGTTCAATTTTAAATCGGTCATAAGCTGAATTCAATAAGATTGATTTATCGATACACTTCCGATTCTAAGATCGATTTAAGATTGTATCAAAATGACCTCATTTAATGAAATTTACTAATTATAACTTCTGTAGATCAAAATTTATATCGTGTATAAAAAATAAAAGTTGTGCAAACTTTATAATCAAGGAGGTGGTTGTGTGTATTTTTAGTGATCTGATACTTTGCAAAAAAAATTCGCGTATAATTAAGCCAGTGAAAAAAAGACGTATAAGAAAGGCTTTTCGAGCATCTTCCGACATCCAAAACCACTCTCAATGGGGGTATACAATTTTCATCGATAATTTTTTCGGGGTCGTGCTTAGTGTTCCCAAATTGGCCAATCGACTTTTTTTGTCCTCAGTATACTTTGCTTAGGTGGATACACTAAGCACGCTGCGTGCTTTTTGTACCCAAATTGGTCTGAAGGAAACAATTTGGGTACAGAAAGCACGCAGCGTGCTTAGTGTACCCAAATTGGCCTAAATAAACAATATTTTGTAAAAATACTCGTCTTGATAACGCGTCATAAGGGTGGCCGAGGAATTTCACCGACTGATTTGGGATCGGCTCTTGTGCTCAATTGATACCAAATTTACGACTAGCTCGAATCAAATAAAACCATACGATTTGATAGTTTCAGTACGATCCGATCTCATTCTGATCTAATTCCGATCCCCTGATTATTCTCAACCGCTGAATCACTTCAAGTAACAAATTAAAAAGAACGCTGTACTGTCGAATGCGTGAGTTGGACCGTTTATGACACCATGGAGTTGAAAATAATATTATATTATTAATAAATGTATGAACATACTTCAAGACTTTATCTTTTGCTTTGAAATTTCTTCAGCCACCCTACTGATAACGTTTGCAATTAAATCAATTTTGTTAAAATTTTGATTGCTCATTCTGCATTTTTGGCGAAATAATTTTAATTTTGACCAATTTGCTCTATTTTGGTACACTAAGCACGCCCCGTGCTTTCTGTACTCAAATTTCTTAGGTTATTTTTTTTTATTCAAACTAATTTGGATACAGAAAGCACGCAGCGTGCTTAGTGTACCCAAATGGGTACACTAGACACCGACTAATTTTTTCGTAAAATGTGTGGCTGGAAAATATTTTTATAATTAATATCTTTTTCAATTCAATTTTTCAGAATATTTTATGATTTTTTCAAACTTTTATTTTTGCATTGACTTCAATGAAATTATGAAAGTGTATTTCTGACAGAAAAATATCCAATTAAAATGGTATAACTCTCCATCTACAGTATAATATATTGTATAACAACTGTGAATCACAGTCTGTGATACAAACTTAATTTTTAAGAATGACCCTCGATTTAAAAAAGTAACATTTTAACACCTTGTTTTTCATTAATTTACAAGTTACTCTTGTTCTTCAAGAAGAAAGTTTTCTAGAATCAAACAAAAATGTAAAATGTTCTTTCCTCAAAATTACCGAAACATGTGTCTCCTGTTTTTGGCAAATTACTGTTGTGGCCGAAATGTAGGTTTGGGAGTAAGGAAAACATAAAAACTCGTGTAAAGTAACGTTTTATTAAGTCTAAGTATGTTGAAAAAATGTCTCTACATTATCTTTTGGCGGTTAATTGTACACCAATTACAACTTCCATTTTCTTGTCTTTGTTAAACATTAACTCTCAATATCCTTAATTGTCGTGGGGTTACTTCCTGGGAGCAGTGGGGTTTCTTCCATGTGGTTACTTCCAAGGAACAAATACTTTGGTAGAGCAGTATTAACAGCGTGTCACATTTTTTCTTGCGATCTTCGTTTTTTTGCTTCAGCTCACTTTCGCCGATAAAAACGGTCGAATTAACAACCACGAACAAGTGTTTGCAAATTTTCATTCTTATTAACCAATGAAGAGGGTCAATCAGTTCCGAGCAAAAAACTAAGATCGGAAACAAAAATGTGACATGCTCTTAATAAACTGATAATAAGACAGTTAGATACAGAAAAATCTATACGTCAAATTTTTAAACGGTAGAACTAATTCGCATATAACTTATTCGCATAAATTATTCGCATATTCTATTTAAAATGATTTGACCCTTTTGCATTTACTTGATGCCTCAAATCAATCATTTTGAGATCGACATCATTTAGTTAATCACTAAAAAAGCTCAATAAATTCAATAAGCTTAAAGTGCAGTATATCCCTTCACGAGGAAGATAGATATTTCCTAGTTTGGTCTAGTACATTGTGTACGTTAAAGTAGTAACAATGTACTAGACCAAACTAAAAAATATCTATCTTCCTTGTAAAGGGGTATTAGCTCCGACGAAAAGTAAACTAATACTTCTTGCGAATCTTTTTATTATGTTATTTTTTTGTAATTGGCATTTTTATCGAAAAACTAAACCGGCTAATTGCGCAGTTTGATATAAAAAAACGGTAAAAATGGCTCAGTTTGACCAAGCACGGCCAATTTTTTCAGTTAGCTCATTTCTGTTCTAGATGTTCTTATGCTCAAACAAATGAACTGTTTTTATAGATTTATAACACAAAAAATATCCTTTTTGATTAAGGGGGTGGTCGTCGCATTTTAAGGAGTTTTCGATAGCCAATTGTCGCACAAGTACAAATCGTTGGACCAACTTTTACCTCTCTTTGATATATTTAAACAAAAATCTTACATCCTAAAAAAAAATCCAAATTAACGGATGGCTCATCCAATCAGAAACATGCTTACAAAAGTGACGAAATTATCTTTTCAAAATGTATCTCCTCCCTGAGTTGTCAAGGTTCAACAATGATTCATCTTTTAAATTAACCGGACAAAACGTGAGCAGACCGTCAAGGTTAGTTTTTGGAAAAATTCTTTGATTTGGCTTCAGAATCACCGAAAAACTCTATTTTGCTCTAGTTAACATAGGGTCAAAATACTGTTTTTGGTGATTCTGAAGCCAAATCAAAGAATTTTCCCAAAAACCCACCTTGGCGGTCTGCTCACGTTCTGTCCGGTTAATTTAAAACATGAATCATTGTTGAACCTTAAAAACTCAGGGAGGAGATACATTTTGAAAAAATAATTCCGTCACTTTTGTAAGCACGTTTCTGATTGGACGAGCCATCCGTTAATTTGGATTGTTTTTTAGGATGCAAGATTTTTGTTTAAATATATCAAAGAAACGTAAAAGTTGGTCCGACGATATGTATTGTTGCGACAATTGGCTATTAAAAACCCTTAAAATGCGACGACCACCTCCTTAATAGGACTTTTATAAATTATCATTTGTCGAAATTTAAGCCATTCAAGACTGTCAAGTTAGCACTTACAAAATATAAATCAGCTGTTTTCTACTGACAATATTCTGAACTATGGATAGCGTATCCACCATTAAAATCAACATATCCCTTTATCACACTTTTGTCACGTTTTGAGCCCTCCTACTTAAAAACACACTACGTTTGCTCATCAGGGCCCAAAACATTACAAAAGTGTGATTAAGGGATATGAAAATAAGTCTTCAAATTGAATAATTTGAGATTCATTTAAGCTGTTATTGAGTTTTTTTAAGGCCGGAAAAGCATAAATTGAAATTAAAAGTTGTTTTGGTTGTTTCGAGACATATTATATGGCTTTTTTTTCAATTTATAAAGACTAAAAATTTGATAAGCTTTCGATTTATTCAATCATTTTCAAATCAGAATAAAGAGTTTGAGAAAATATTCTCGCAGGTTAACATAAAGTAATTTCGCGCTCAAAAATNCTTAGCTGAAAATATTGGGAATGGCTACTTTCACTATATTTAAATATGCTTTCGTTTTCTTTCTTCGCTCATGTTTATACTCTGAATCATACTTTTTTGAATGAAAATACGGTTTGCGCAAAATAAAGTTAAGCTCTTTTAGTCAAGAATTAAAAAAAAAAAGTTCACCGAGACTTGCTCAATTCGTTAGCCGACCTGTCGACCGTTTTAAATTTATTTCATTTAACTCATGAAAAAAAATATTTCTTTCGATGTGCTAAAATTTCGTTTTTTTTCGATTTTTTTCAAAAATTTAAATTTTCGCTTTTGACTTAAAAATCGTATGAATTTAAATTTTATAAATTTTCAACGGTCGACAGGACCGTATTTCAGAGCTCCTAAATTAGGAGTCCTAATTAATAAAAAATGAATTTTACTGTTATTTAGCCACGTAACTTACAAACGCGCGTTTTTCAAAAGACGATTTATAAAGTAAAAATAATCAATCTGAAGAAATTCAGATTATACAATTAAGCTGAAAAGTGGCAACTTGTGTTTGAAAAAGCTTTATTCAAAAATTTCGAAGTGACAAAAAGTTTTCCATCAAGACAAACAAAATTGAAAAAGTGCAAATCTGTCAAAATGCACCGAGGCCCTTAAGACAATAAGTAATCTGAGAGTACATGAAATTGGCTTCTCAGACTTTTTTGTTCGGTAGCACAAGAATTTTCTTTGGCCTTACTTTGGATATATTTCGAGAGGCGAAAAAATTTTTTTAATTTGGAAAAAATCACTTCCAGTCTGACAAATATTAAATTTTCTAAAATAGAAGACCAGAAAAAAGTTTTGCATGGATTAAAGGACATACTTTTTAAATTTAAGGCAAAGTTAGATGAAAACTAATATAAAAGTAAAAGATAAACAAGTTTTTCACAAGTTATTTAGTTAAAAACAAAGTATTATTGATTTCTAGAAGAGCTGGTCCAACATTTTTTTTGAATTTTCATCTCAAACGTCAATTGTCATCTGTATTCCCAAAAACTGAGTCTTTTTGATGAACCGTCTTCTACAAAATGCCGAAAAACCATTTTTCAATGTAGGAAATAAAGACCTCCTAACTAATATATGATATATTATATATCCTATATAGACTTATAGTTCCATAAACGATGAGTTGGGTAAGTGAGGTTTTGAGATGGGGCAACGTGTCAGCGTAAGAGAGTAGAGCGAAGGGGAGAGGGGAACAGGTTGGCATCTCTCAAATAACCCACATTCCCTCTACCAATTCAGAAAATCAATTTCAGGGAATTATTACACTGAGATTGAACACTTATTTATCCATTAGGTTCACAAACTCATAAAACAATTATTTTAAGGGATTATTAAACTATAATTGAACACTTCTTAAGCTATTAAGTTTATAGACTGATAAAAAATTAGTTTGAAGAGATAATTACTCCAAAATTGAGCACTCATTCATTTATTAAGCTCACAAACTGATAACAAAATTATTTTTAGAGATTATTACACTAAAATTGAACACCAATTTATCTATTAAGCTTACAAACTGATCACAAATTTATTTTAAGGGATCATTACAGTAAAATTGAACACCAATGTATCTATTAAGCTTACGAACTGATCATAAATTTATTTAAAGGGATTTTAATTTATAACACCAAAATTAAACACTAATTTATCTATTAAGTTTACAAACTGATCACAAAATTATTTTAAGGGATCATTACAGTAAAATTGAACACCAATTTATCTATCAAGCTTACAAACTGATCATAAATTTATTTTAAGGGATTTTAATCAGACGTCCAAAAGGGATGCATCCCCGCCGATTTTTCCATCCCCCAAAACGGGATAGGGATGAAGGGATAGATTTTCTTAGAAAAGGGATAAAAAGGGGAATAGGGATAGAATGGGATAGGGACGGAAAAGGGGATAGAAACGGGATAAAAAGGGGGATGGGGATAAAACGTGTGCCATTATGTGCAATAATGTAGTTCGCATACGGTATGAGTCATACCCCATTAATCAATCCAGTTACAACGAAATAAAAATATCAATGTGTGAACTAAATGAGGCTTCGATAGTAATTTCTCACACAAAATTTTTGAGCTCTGGTTTGACAATTGAAATAATCTTGAATAACCTTATCCCGCAAATGATATATATTTTTTACGTTTATTTTATGTGTAGCCGGAACGAAAAAAATGTCCATTAAATTTATCCCGGAACTCAATTGAGCTGAATCTAAATTGAATTTCCTCGAAATCAAGTGATTAATCATCTTTTGATTTACGATATCCAATTCTTAATCGTATGCATGATATATATATCTCTTCCGGAGTCGGACAGTTATTCATCTAAGTCTCTTGCTAGTTTTTAGCGATGTTCGATGTCTACTTTGTCTACTAAATATCTTAGTTTGATTCATTGAACAAAAATATCATTTCCGGGTAAATCGGGTCTAAAAATTAATTGCAAGTAATAAAAAATAAATATTTTAAATGATGATTTTGAAAGATATCAGTGTGAATGAAAAATTAGGAAAAAGTTAAAGTGCATTTTCAACAGTTCTTGATAATTTTGTTAGGGAATTTTCGTAAATTTCAAAAGTCAATAGATTATTGGTTAGGAAAATAAATGAAAATTAGGAGTTTTCGGATGGTCAGATAATTGACAATTAAAAGTCTTGTCACTTTACAACAACAAACTCCGTATCACATAATGTGATTCACATTCATTTTTCACATGATATATACACATATCCCCTTAGGAGGAAGATCAATATTTTCTAGTTTTGTCTAGTACATTGGTACTACTTAACGTACATAATGTAGAAGACCAAACTAGTAAATTCATAGTCTGGTCTCATATATTCAAAATATGATATTTCGATCGCCTACAAAACAATTATCATATCCCCGCGCGTCAAAATATACGCAGGTAAATGTGAAAAAATATTTCGAATCAGCTGACAACTCAATATCAGTACAACCTATGCGCTATACTTGTTTTATTTGTTTTTTTCGGCTTTAATTTTCCGTCATTTCTTTCAGAAAATATTTTTTTGAAATTTTTTGAAATCGTTTTGAGTTTTAGAAAATCACTCGTGAAAAAATTAAAATTCGGATTGAGACCGCAGAACAAGTAAACTCAAATCACAAAAATCATCAGATACTTTCTTGAAAACTGGCTCTCTTAAATTTCTGAATCATTTATCGTGTTTACACTATAATGTTTTTACGAAATTTTGGCGAAAATTCTAAAAAATGGGAATAAATATATTTTGAATGGCTAGTCAGATAACATTTTTGGAGGTTAAATTGCGAACTTCATGACAAATCTGAATTGAAAATCTCAACAAGTTATATTTATGCGCAGTTTGAACGCTTGAAACCGTTTTTGCATTTTATCAGGCAAAGAGTGTGAGGATGTTGAGACTAGCTCTATTGAAATTGAGTTCGACTTCAGAATAAAATGATTCATTTGATGTAATAAAACAGGAATTTATCGTCTATTTATTTTTGACAGCAACTTTACGTAATTATCTTTCATTGCATTTTGTTTGGTAAATTAACTAAGTTAATTTTGTATTACAAAAGTTTCACAAGTATACAAAAGAAACAAAATCTAAGATTTTACAATCTTATGACGATTATGATATTTATTTTTAAATTTAATTTTTACACTGTGTAAATTACACATAATTGTGAACTTTTTTTTGAATAAATTTATTACAAATCTTTGATCAGTCAGTGTAATTTTAATCATGAAGATTTTTGGCATAATTCTTCTCAGGTATAACTAACTTTGTGTCAACCTTTTAAGTCAAAAAAGCTGAGATGCCCTTAAAAGGGCTGAAAGTTTCCAAAGAGAAAATAAAAAAAAGGGCTGTAATGTACATATAAATTTACAATATCAGTTAATTTAACCGAATATTCAGTTTTTCATCGGCTGAATATGCTCCTTGGCCAAGATTTACTGGATTGATGAAAAATCGAAAAGAACTTTTGAAGCCAGACAATATCAAACACAGCTTGAAGTCATCTGAAACTATCCAGTGCTATTCGTGTGAATATGTTGTGGACATGATGACCGGCGTAGTATATGTCAGCCCTAAAGGATTGAAACAAATTTTAAAATTTTCCTGAAGTAGCACTGGTTGCATTTTAATTACTTATATATCTAGGTTTCTGTTGGAAGAATTTGGTACAGTAGATAACCCTAAAATAATCACAAGGTCGACTCGAATCGCTTTGAAAACAAAACCAAAATATTTCTTGTGGTCAATTTTGTGATCAAATAGCCCAAACCACTGGTGAATTATGCGCACTAAGGGTGCCAGAGAGCTTAAACATTTTATTTTTTGACCGCCCTTCGTCGTTATTCTCGAGCCATAGATTGTAATATTTTAATTAGATAAGCGACCACAAGAAATCTTTGACTGAACTGAATGTGCATCTTTAAGCAAAATCTATGTGCACAAATAACCCTCTTGGTAAGACCCACTAATTTGTTTCTTATATTCAGTAACTTGTTACTAAATTAATTGATTTTTGAAGAATTACAATGTGAAAAATGCCCCAAAACATCTTGACTGGTTTTTCAAAATGGTCCCTAGAACCAAGGATCATATTCTTTGAAAATTCACTAGCTTGGGATGGGTCATTTTTTTTTAATTTTTCCGGTCGAGATAATAATGAAAAAAATTTGATTCAATATAAGAATGTGAAACGGATGTAGGCAGTAAACCAGAATTTTTGCTGACTGTGCCTAAAGAAGAAACTATCACTTTGATGGACAACACTGTTATTAAAATGAAAAATGCTTGTGCCTATATGAATTATAACATGACAGAAACAGTTCAATATACTGACAATGAAGGCCAAATTCATAATGATATTACGAATCTTCATACATTCTCGAGAGAAATCTGGCCGGTATAAGGAGTTTTAAATAATAACAAAAAAAATGGGGTGAACTCACAATCAATGTGTTTATATTTAAATAAATTTAATTTTGTTTAATGTTTAATTTAATTTGTTCAATTGGATTTTCGAGGTACAAATTTTTAGACACGTATACTTATTTCCTATTCAAAGAAGTATCGTACAACATATTTCCAATTTATAGTCGTCTTCAGCTGATGGGAGAAAACAGAAAAAAAATTCACACCAAAAAACAAAATTAAGAAAAAAATATTATGTGAAGGAATCTGAGAGCCCGTTTTCATAATTTTTGTTATTTCTCAACAACGTTTAGCATTATGCATTTTTAAACTTTTGAAAGTGATCATTTTTCATGGAGTATTTGACAATATTGCCAAAAACCTTCGCAGAATTTTGTAAAGCCGAAGCGTATTTAATTTGGATATATTGAAAATCCTGCCCAGTCGTCGATTTATCTGGAGCGTCATAACTTTGATAAAGTGGCCAATTAAATCCCAGGATTCTTGAATTGAGTCGACAATCGGGTATTGTGATTGGACACTGACTCAAAGTTATGACGCTCGAGATAAATCGACGACTAGGCAGGATCTTCGATATACCGAGTCGGTGTTACCCACCTCCGCTCAATGATCAAAATGCTCATTTCAGTTTTCTCCTATATGAATAAAGGGCCCTCAACTGACAGATCGTGAGTATTTAAAAAATTCGGAATCCGAGCATTATATCGCATCACAAATATGAAGTGAAGAATACAAAATAAAAATTGGTCCGAATCAGACTATTATTTTTAATTTTTCTCAGACCTTTGTTTTTATTTTTTAACAAAAACTAATAATTCAACAATTTCAGTTATCTTAGAAAAAAAATTAAAAACATTGGTCCGATGAAAACCAATTTTCAATTTGTATATTGATTAGATAATTGTGCTCAGTTTGAGCTATCTAAAAACTAAGTCAGATGACTCGTTTTCAAATAATGCGTCGTTTTCTCATCTCCGAATTTTTAAGGGATCAAATTTGTACTACAGGGCAATAAGGGGATATATATTTAAAGTTATAAATGTCCACAACTGTTTTCACATTTGACTAAAATACAATTATAAAAGTATTAATTAATTTCACGAAGAGACCAAAGTAAATTAGAGCTCCTAAGATTTGCGTACAAATTACTCCATAAATCTTTCCAAATTTTGTAAATTCAATTTAGTTTTATTCTCTAGCCAAATATGTTTAGGTTATTTTTTTTGATTGATCATCATGACCAAGCAGTTTCTACCGCCAAGTCTTCTAATTGGGATACAATTTTGTGGTCTGTTATTTTCAAGCATTTTCAAGCCTGGGAGTAACAAATTACCGGGCATAATTGGGCTGCCGAATAAATTTTGAGAATGAGTTGATAACATGTTCTTGAAGAAACCTGGGAAAACGCAACGGTTTCAGACCATACAGTTTAAACTTTTATAAGATTAATTTTATTTAAATTATTTTTTCAAGCCTATTAAGGATGTTCATCGGACATAGTCCAAGGTTGTCCTTTTAAGTCGAAACTGGACATTCCTCGAAAAAAGTATTATTCTCAAAATTTTTAAAACATTATCAATTTTTAAAAGTTCAGATTATTTAGAAAATTTTGAGTGAGGATTCTGCTTGAATTTCGTAAAAATTCTCAGAAATTGGGTTAGAAATATCAAGCAAATAGTTATTAGGACTTTCTCGACTACTTGCCATTCAAAAATTCTAATTTTAAAAAGGTTCTTATTTTTTTAAAGCGAGACAAACTCTTGTTAATAAGCTGTCGTTATTAATTTAAAACTCTTTTTTCGATATTCATTAAATATTTTTGTGATGATTTTATAATAATGTTATTGACCCTCACGAACGGGTTTGTGTACTGAAACACAGGCATCGAAAAAAGTGAGGACTCTTGCGGTGGAGTGCCATACTTAACCGGGTATCATTAAGATGCAATTATGAGTAGCCTTAAATTTGCTGGCCAAAGACACATTTTCAACATTTGATTATTATCATGAAAAAACTCATTTTGTCAAATTGTATTAATAATAACCCGTGATACATAAATAACTCAGTGAATACACATAACATACTGCTTCCAGTATATATGGCTTCAATGAGATTTGAACTCGAGACCTAACGATATATTATTAAGAACTAATCGATCCCTTCACCTGGCAGGGTTTCAAATTTAACAATCATATCGTGATTTGTGTTTCAGAGCACAATCGCGGTCGCAGTGCTATATTTTATCGCCGATGTACTTTCGCGCCCACTTATAATGGCTAAAATTTATAAATTTTTACTTGTGAAAAAAGTTGTGCGTAAAATTCGAAATTATTTAAAGATGTTATGTCCATAAAAATTACAAATTATTAATCCATAAAAATTTTCGAACCACTTTGTCGTGTTCATTCAAAATGTTTCACTGTAGTAAAAATGTAACAAATATGATATTCAAATAAATTTAAAAACAATTTTTTAATTCCTCTTCAAATTTTCATGTAGGTCAAAGTTCAAAAATATTCTTATGGTCATAATAAGGATCTTTGTTGATATTCTCTATTTAAATGTTAGTTATCCCAATTATCATTGACCCTTGCAAGCACAGAAAAAATGTTCCGCGAACGCACCATAGCCTTTTAGGAGGCTATACTTTGAGCGCTGTTTACAGAAAACTCTTATGAGATTAACCTTTAATTTGTCTTTTATGATCATTTTGAAGAGTCAAATTTTGGAAAAAAAAATCAAATTCTAAAAACTCTATGTTTAATTCTTGAAAAAAACATTAAAAAATCAGGTTAATTAAACCACGTGATACTAGCTCATGGTAGGCTCCAGGAAATGTATGTTTATCTTAATAACTGCGCAGTGCTCTGTTTTACTCAATACTTTTGTTGGATATCCTTGTTTGATTGATATACTTTAAGTCGATTTTCGCGATTCACGTTTAAAAAAGTCGATTTTCGACTTTTCGCGAAAATCGACTTTTTAAAACGTAAAATGCTCTTTATCGCCACTAAAAAGATGATTTTTTTTTCTCAAATATCAAATTTTCCTTTTTAGGGTCAACTCAAAAAACACTTAAAATTTGAATGCGATATCTTTAATATTTCTAGAGTCATAATTTGTACGAATTATCACTAGATATACTGTATATCTGTTGAGAATCAAAAGATATTTTAAAAATAATTCAAAATATTCATGAAAAAATCACGTTTTTAGGAAAAAATTGTTAGTTTTCTCGATTAATTGGAATTATTTGATGATTATTACAATATTGAGGCAAATATAATATAAAAGTACTACTCTAGCATGATTTTCACAAATTAAATATTTTTTCAAAACGTATCATTTTATCCATTCTTATATCAATATAAGATATTTTGAAATTTTACTTATAAAAAAATATTTTCGCCTCAGAACTTCCTGGAAAGTTAATTTTTAATTTTCAAAATGGGCTCAAAAGACTTGGCTCTAAAAACTGGCTTATTTCAAGTTTTCAACTATTTGCGATCATTTATCCATCATTTTTGGATGATTCAAAGTTCAAGCCACTTTTCCGGGGTTTTCAAATAAATGTATTCGGACTTTACGTTCTGAATATAATATTTTGATCCAACGTTTCGATATTTCATTTTCAAGCAAATAATAAATTTTTAAACTCCAAACTTTTGATTATTCGCATCAAATTCTAAAGAAACTGTTTTTTAATCTGTTAACAGCACATTTGAAAATCCTCGTTTTTTGAGATTATGAGTAATTAACAAGTGAATGAGCATACGAAGTAGACTTGAAATGATAAAACAAATGCTATTGAAATCCAATAAAAATTACACCGTATTTCACACTTGGCCAAAAGTATTTCACACTTGTGTCAAAAGTAAACAAGCTCAATAACTCGGTCAGGCTGTCGGAGGTTTTTTTCTGTTTAAGAAACTAGGTCACTCATAGAAATTTGAAACTGATACGCTCACAACGGGATTTTTTCACAGTTTTGATACTATTCAGTATCTGTTATTTATTGCAATTCTCACCACAAATAAACTAAATTTTTATTTCTTCAGTTTAATATTTCGACCTGAAAAAAATATTTGCAGGAACTTTTCAAGTAAAAATTAAGCAGTGAAGCAATCACTGCAAATACATTTACTCGGAAGGGTCTAATAGCAAATGTTCGTCTGATTGAACAACTTTGATAAAAATTAATAAATTAGTGGTGTTTCACTGGTAAAAATGCTCCGAGAAACAAATATCCAGAAATAATTTGGTGTTTTTTTTAATTGCATACGATTCCTGATGTGCTGGATGGTCAGGTGCAATTGAAAAAATACCGATTTGCGACCTGTGTTTCCAAAATAACTACTGCACCCACAATCCCCTTAGAGCGCCTTTAAATTCCTATGACTCATTAGCACTGATCAGAAAGCTGGCTCACGTCAAAGTGAAATTTTGAAGTTTTAGTGGTTAAATTCAAGCAAACGTCATTTTTGAACTTAATTTGGAGCATTTTCAAAGCCTCAACGGCCTCATAAAACCAGCGACAAGTACCCCCTTAAGAGTAAAATGACATTTTGCTCTACTGCGTCTCCCGTGGTCATTAATCTTCTAATGGGAGAACCTATCGTCGGATGATCGCAAGACCAGTGTTCTTAATCGGGATGAGTTTTCAAACCCGATACCGCCCAGTCCAGAGTCGTATTTTTTTCAATCCCGCCCTGTCCCAAGACGTATTTCTCCGATCCCGTTTCAGAACACTATGCTAGACCACAACCAATTATTTTTCTTGAGGCCTGTTTAGTACACGTTTGTATTAAATAAATTCTCAGCTAACAAAAGTCAAAAATAATCTGAAATTTTTTTAAAAAATTGGACTATTCGGCTTCCTTTTTGGACTTAATGACAGTGAATGTGAAGTGACCCCGTTTGCATAATGTATCTGAGTTCACTATGAATCACTATGACCAAATTATATTAAATAATCACTCACTTTTCAGACAATTAAGCACACCTGGTGTACTACACCACCAAGCCTATTATTAAAACTTTGAAAGTTATTCGAAACTTCTACAATGTGGGATTTTGAAGGAGTAGCAACGATGTCAGATTATACTTATGGCTGTGGAATGAATGTTTCAGTTTGCTCAGAGGTATAATTAATGTGGTTTCTGTCTATAAGGTCAATTTGGAGGAAAATGTGGCCAAAACTAACGCTTTTAGATTTTGGTCCGTCCCTATATAAGGACAATTCGGGGGAGAATAAAAAAAGTATATTTTCAAAATTTTTTAACCAACACCTCTTTTTCGTGCAAATATGGGTGCAGAGCGAAAAAAAAGACGTCATATTTTTTATTAAATGATGGTTTTAAAAAAAAATATGTGGCCAGGCTAAGGACAGATTGATAAGAACAATTTTGGAAAATAAGCTAGGGACAATTTGAAAAAATGTCACCTGTCCTTAAGTTTTGCTAAGAACAATTTGAAAAATTCTCACCTGTCCTTATACACAGAAACTAAATTTTCAAATTATCGACTTTATTCTTTATTTTTAGGCATTTTCAAAAGATTCTCCTGATCCAGCTCATTTGGACCCAACAGATTCTTACCAGCCATGTACTGGTTGTAACTTTGTGAGAGTAAGTAAACCCTGTCACTTTTCCTGATTTTGATCAAACGGTATATTTGAGTGTCTTGTAAATTGTTTGAAAGTGCTCTTTCGGTCATTTCGCCATGAGTAACCCCATTTAAACACTTGCCGAGGTTACTTTTTAAAGCAGCGACAGCTTTGTCTGTGTCACCACGAACTCATCGAATGAGGTTTCAGAAAACGTTTTTTTGCCTTCAACTGAAAACGAAGAAAAATGAATGGAGAAAAGTTTTTCATCGGGTTACTGGTTAGCAGATATTTGATGGGGCGAAAGGATCATCCCGTTACCTGGGTTCGACTCCCGGACTTCTCAAACATTTTTCTATGGTAACCAAACATATTCATCACAGTATTTTCAGTATAGAATTTGAAGAAAAATTAGAACTTTTTTTATCTTTCGAAAATTCATAATAAATTATAGTAAGAGATGTATACGGTCGTTAAAAACATAAACAAACATAACAATAAAGTTTCCGGCTGCTTTTTAAAAATAAAAGTCTGGGACCTCCAAGATTCGAACCCGTCAAAATTATCTTCGGGGTTATATTCCGTGAATCGGATGTCTAATAAACTCACAAAAAGTTGAATTCCATTGAGCGTTTCATTAACTGTAATTCAATTTCAAGATTGATGCGAAAAAAAGTTTCGTGATATCTAATACGGTTCGTCCATGGTGGCCAATAACTAATATGTTGCTGCTAAAAAATTACAACAAAATCTTTCAGCTTATAATATGTCAATTTTAACTTTGCTTAATAATTATCCAATTAATTCAGAATCATCGAAGTTCTGGAAGAGTTTATTTTGAGCTTATATTTTCCACTCTCAAATACAAAATTTTTGGACAACTTGCTCAGATAGTTTTGTCAGGTGAAGCGAGGCTTTTTTTGCTGCTACTAGTCATATATATAAAGGGCCCTCGGTTGACAGATCGTGACTATTTGTAGAAAACAAACAACGCGGGATATAAGCACTCAATCAAAACCTTTGATTGCAGAATGAGCCGATTTCATTGGCTCAAATTTGGTGAATTCTGGTTTAAATTCCGCATTTTTCAAATTGTCACGATTCATCGGTTAAGGGCCCTCAACTCCTAGAGTAACTTCATGTTCACGCGTGACCATTTTTCGTTTTTTCTGTACATGTATTATTTAACTAGAACATTTCTATTTTAGGACTCTCTGGGAGTTGAACCATATATTTTCTTCTTAAATGTCAAAAATCAAATCCGGTTTTCCCGACACTCCAGATAAAAATCAAAGCCGCGCATCAAATAGCTATGGTTATTTTCAAGAAGGCTTATTTTTCATCTGATTTATCATTCGGTAATAATTAAATTCCAAAATACGCGAAATCAGCTGTTAAGGACACAATTTATTTGCTTTTGGTCAATGTTGACCACATGTAGCGCTTCAGCCAAGAGCTTTTGTGGTATTTTTTGCTAATTTTTCTACTAGGGTGTTCAAAATTGTATTCCATCAATTTATATAATCTAGTACTCATTCGTAAAAAAGCTCTTAATTGGGTCATTCTCGAATATAAGGTTTGGAATGTCAGGTTAAAACGCTCCATAAAATTTTCTCTAATGAGACTTCTATTTCGAAATCTTTATCTTTCAACTTTGAATAGTTGTCAATTCAAGTTCAGCCTCAAGTATATCCGTTATGAATTAAATAACGTAAAAACTGCATGATCAAAATAGAGTTTTCTAAGGGAAACTTTTATTCGTTTAATATTATCGGACAGTGCATTTGATGTGAAATGACTTTCAGGAAAAACGCGTGAAATAAACTTGTCATTACGTCGGTAAGTAAGCCCGTTCGATTATGTTATAGCCTATTGATGACGTATTATAGAAAAAAAATTTATTCTATAAAAAAATGTATTCCATAATAAAAAATATCCACGTCAGCGCTGATTGGTGGAGAGTCAGTTGAAGTTTTCTCCTTTATTTTTCTTTAAATAAAACGTTTTGGCCTTTTACACAACACATGGTCCGGAAAGATA
>SCLH01000034.1:12295-25646 GCA_004367855.1 Oikopleura vanhoeffeni | reverse complement strand
ACGTCGGTAAGTAAGCCCGTTCGATTATGTTATAGCCTATTGATGACGTATTATAGAAAAAAAATTTATTCTATAAAAAAATGTATTCTATAATAAAAAACATCCACGTCAGCGCTGATTGGTGGAGAGTCAGTTGAAGTTTTCTCCTTTATTTTTCTTTAAATAAAACGTTTTGGCCTTTTACACAACACATGGTCCGGAAAGATAACTTTTGAGATAACGGTTCCAATCTCAGTTAAGTTTGAGGAGAGTATTTGCGAGGCGTAATTTTTAGACAATGAGTTGCGTGGGTCAGTCGCAGTCTCCTTCACACTTTTATTCATACAATCCTATGTTCAAACTAACCCACTTTCCAAAAATTTATATTTTTATATACTAAAACAATATAATACGGGAACATTCGATCAAAAACGTCACAAACGTTCTATTTTGCTTGATATATTTCGAAAAATAATTATTAATTCATTAACATCAACTGCATGGTGTGAAATTTTTTTGTCAATTTCGTATTTTAAATCAAATTTATTATTAATTTTCGAAAAAAATTAATTGTCTAGATAACTGTATTTTGATAACACAGTATTTTATCGGTTATTTATCTTATCCCGAATTGCCGTCAAGCTAAACTTGGATAGATCGCTGTTTAGAGTTCACGTTTTCTCTAGCGTTTATTCTCGTCAAAATATTTATATATATTTTTGCCGATCTAGCGAAAAACGGTACGACCTTGTTATCGGGTAGCTGATTTGTTGCTCGATTGGCCGATATATTTTGTATACGTAAATCCGGGATACATTAATTGACGGATATAAACTGTATGATCTAAATACAGTTATCTTATTTTTCATCGATAATTTCTAATTGAAAATGTTTTAAATGATTCCAGTTGATAATTTACAAAAACTTGTAGATGAGGTAGTTATTTTTCCTTACATTTTTTTGTTATTTTGAAATTCAATGAAAACGCATAAAAGTGTGAAACCGTATGGAAAAATGTTTGAAATTTCCAAGTTCACACGGCACAAAAATTGCTAAACGGTTTATTGGGAATTCATTTTTTGCAAATTTCTGCGATTTCTTTAATCTTTTTTTCAACCTCAGTGGATCTTGAAAATGAGGGTCATCTCCATAGCGTTTGTTCGAATCCTACTAATGTTGTCTAATCGATTGTATTAGTGATTGCTTTAAAGTTGGGTGTTCTAAAAAAAAAGTCACCTTAGTGATTACGCACCAATCAACTTTGGCGCTCCCAATATCAAGCACCCATAAAAACCTGAATGAATGACTTGTTTGGATTTTAAGGAGATTTTTTGTAAATACAAAAAATAGAAAAAAATTTTTGAGTAAAATGGCATTTCAAGCTAATTGTCGATTAAATTAGCTGCTCATGCCTGCTCAATCATAAGTTCATGTTTATCGGATACCAAATAAAATTTTCATGGTCGGAATATTTTTTTTTGAGAAAGTTTAACCATACAAACTCAAAGAATAAGTGCCGAGGGGTCGAGTTTTGCAGATAAATCTCCCGGTACAAACTTTAATCATAAGAATGCATTAATTAATAATTCGAAACTAGTTTAATAAATTTATATAAAAATGTTAATTATAAGACGTCGAAAATTGCCACGGTTTTTAAATTTTTTATTCCAGAACATAGCTGACGTTTAATTTATTTGACTGACATTATCAACAACTGAAAATATAAAAACCAACAAGTGTACTCTCGAGAGTTTCTTCGCGCATAGTGCGTGAATAAAATCTGTGTGTTTCGGATTTTTCTTCATGCGCGTTAACAAAACGTGTGTTTTTGAGTTTCTTCACGCGCGTGAAAAAATATGTGTTTTTGGAAATTTTCTTCACGCATTTAAAAAATATCAGATTATAACATTATCGAATCGAACAAAGATAATATCGATTAATCATAAATATTTCATGTTTAATGGGTTACAATAATGGCCAAGTAAACTTGTGTCCTGTTGACCAAGGTTGAACAATCATGAAAATCATCAAAATTTTCACTTGCCCTAAGTGTACACATTACTTATGTGACATTAGTCTGATGTGTTACTCAAAATAATCTTATATTGAAAGAATAGAATTAGGTTTAAATTAACTCGTGCCAAGTGTACACAATAAAAAAACATGAAAACTGTTTGTTGGAAATGTTCGAAAAAGTTGTTGACGAGGCCTAGACTAGGCTAGGCCTAGACTAGACTAGGCCGCCTAGTGGCACTTGTAGTGTCTGAAGTCAAATTAACAGTTTTGTTCCGCGGTTTTTTCACAAATCGCAATTTTCACTGAGTTTCATTAATAAAACGAAAATATAATATATTTAACCAAAATTATTTTTATTCGAAAACTTTTCAAAAATGCTTGAATAAAAGATGGGTTTTTCTTCACTCATTGAAAAAGCGTTAAGAAAACTGGCGTTTTTTCACGCATCAAAAAACCGTGAAAACCCCTCGACCTTTTTCTTAGCAAAAGTGCCTCTCAGTAGTGAATAAGGTATCCACACTATTTAAATTTTGACTTGTTGAAACGACTGATCCGATTGAGTTCTAAGATAGCTCAAAATGCCAATACATGAGAAATAAATCTAAAAAAATCCAAAAAAGGTTTTTCCAACTTTTGGGTTCAACTTTTAATAAATCTAAACTTTCAAAAAAAAACTGGTAAAATTAGTTTTGGTTTCATTTATTAGAAATGTGTGAACTCTGAAATTAAAATAATATTGATTTTGAGAATGATGAATAAAAAAGAAATGATGATAATTAAAATAAATATTTTTGGTCATTTCGAGCTATCTCAGAACTCCAGCGGATGAGTCATTAAAAATTTGGAAACGGTGTGGACACTCTTTTTACAACTGAGAGGACAATTTGTTTGTGAAACATTGGTCGGGAAAAGGAAAAGTGAAACCAGTACAAAAAAAATTGAGGTCACATAGTTCGTCGAAACACAAGATCCTTTAGTCAACTTGTTGGTTTTCCCGTTTTCAAAAGTTCAAAAATTCATTTTCACGATTGACCACACAGTGTTTTACGATGCACCACCACGGCTGTGGTACAATCGCTTAACCATTGGCCGACCAGCGAGATCACTATCGTTAACTTGTTCAATTCAAAACGTTACTCAAATCAAATAATAAACTTTGGCGTTATTGGCATTTTTGGCGTATAAAGGGACGAAGTATATCCTTTTCGGAACGCAAAAACGCTTACTATCTCTACAGCGCGTGTTCGAATCCCACTGATGTGGTCTAAGTGATTGTCTTAGTGATTCTTGAGGATTACACACGAATAAAATTTAGCGGTTCCATTATCCAGACCCTTGCCTATAATCATATTCAATTAATCACTTAAGACAACATAAGTGTCGAACACGCGCTTTAGAGATCGTAAGCGTTTTTGAGATGGAGTTTCGTTCCGAAAAGGATATAGAGTTTTTTTGTTCAAAAAGAGAAAACGCGTAGGCGTTTCAAATAACTCAATAATTTGGAAATTGCTCAGTTTTATAAAGTGTAAGACTCTAGTGTTTCACAATAGTTTCAAATTAAATAAATCAAGAAAATGTGTAAGAGTAAATACTGCACCAAAGTAAATTTAGCAAAAATTAAAAAGAGTGGATTTGGGAAACTAATTTTCGAAAATTGACGTCATTTATGACGCGTTCAAACTAATTTATAATTAAAACTTCAAGCACCGACGCACTTCGGCGATAGTGGCACTTCTGGTAATATGCGCACTGAAATTTCAGACAAAAAATTTGAAATTGCGTAGGTTGTTTTTGATGATATTGGAAAATACGGCGATATGAAGCCGACGATATGGGCTCCGCTGTATAATGATAAAATAAGTTTGATAAATCAATTCACAAATTTATTTAAGGTCAGAAATGCTGCTACTGGCGATTTAAGTACAATGACCGGTAATGCTGGATGCATGAATGCCGTTCCATCTTTAGATAATGGTGTTATCGGTAGCATGTCGACTAATCAATTTTCGGTCAAAATCGACCACTTAGGGTTGATTTTCCCCATATACTTGTTTGTGTGAAATTTTACGGCGCGTATTTTGTTATGAAGAGTTTTTTTTCAAAAATCAATTTTTTATTTGAAAAAATTTAATTAATTTTGAAAAATCACATTTTTGGTGAAAATAGTGGGTTTTTCGCTATATTCGCTGAAATCGCTATATTTCGATCACGTGACAACCAAAATTAATTTCAATTATTTTTTATCAATTTAATGTTTTATTAGCCCCTAAGAAATTAAAAAAAATCACCCAGTATTTTTATTGGTCGATTTTAATGGTGGACATGCTATTTTTTTCGATAATTTTAGTTACCGGTTTTTCTGAATGCGAATAATGAGAAACCGAAATTTTCAAAATTGACAAAAAATACAATTTCATGATTGATCATAGTTTGATACTGTAACGGCAGAAATCATAAGTTAAAATCAGTTTTCGCGAGATAACGCCACTTTTTGTTATATTTTGAAGATAATTATGGTTTCACTTTTCAGAAGAAATATCTCTTTAACACCTTTTGGATGATTTGAGAGATGTAGGCTGAAAAGAAGAGAAAGCGGCCTCATGAGTGGCTAGAAGGGGTCTCAGGAGTGTTAGGATTGGCAGCCAATCATTGGCTCCCCCAACCTACATCTCTCAAATCATCCAAAAGGTGTTAAAGGGATATACAATCTCAATATTAAAATCCCGATAACAGCCTATGACAGAGCCCAGTTGTACAATTGCCACCGGTCCAATGACTTTTTATGATGATTCTGGCGATTCGGGTATTTGTTTCGTAGGTGAAGTGTCTTTAGCAGCCAAAAAAGGACAGTGGTTGTAAAAACTGATAAAACCTTGAAATAATCTTAAATATCAAGTTGAAAAAGTGATCCTCGGAAATTTTTTTAGCTTTCATTATTTCAAAGGATTAAAAAAATTAAAATAGTTCGCGTTATTATTTATCGTGGTCAATCAAAGCCGTGGTGTGGCAGCCACTGTGGCTATTTTCTGGCCGAACACATTGATCGGCTACTTTTTTTCGATATTTTTGATGATCTATTTTCGATAAGACTTTTGTACGATGAAATATATCTCGATTACGAGGGCTCCTGGCACATATCATCAATTTTTTCAGCCAAAATTTTATTATAATTAGGCTTTTGAAAACGAATCATCCAATTTAAACTCTCCCATAAAAAAAAATTTTGATAATTTTCTTAGTTTGAAAATTCAACTTTCAAAGTTTGTATTGGTTATTAGGTAAAACCCCTGGTTTAAAAGTCAAAAAGTCCACCGTGCGCAACCCTAATTATCATTCAACCCAAAACGCATCCAAATCTATAGTCCAAACTTCAGCTATGCTAATTACTTATCAAAATAGCTTGATTTAGCAATATTCTGCCTGGGTGCGCGGTAATATCAAAATTTTTCCCTAGTGGGCCTTTTTATATCAGGCGTCATAACTTTGAGCCAGTGTACAATCACATAACACGATGTTCGACTTAATTCAAGAGTCCCGCGATTTCATTGGTCACTTTCTAAAAGTTATGACGCCTGATATAAAAGGCCAACTAGGGATCATTTTCGATATATCAACAAAATAAGGCTAAATTTAAAAATACAGTACAAAAAATTTCATGAAGGGTCATAAAGAGTTTGACGAGGAAACTTTCCGTATAAATTTTTGTAAATCTGAAATAACATTGACATTGCCGTTCAACATACATTTTGGAGCTTAATTAACATAATATATCCGATATACGACGTACAAAATTTGTACCACTGATCTTACAATTTGTTAAATGCAAAACGCACAGGTTGACATTACCAAGTTTTTAGTGAAAAATTAGGGCATAGAACTTTTTTAATTAATAATGTTGACGTATAATTTTTGCGAAGTTTGGAATGGAAAAATTTCTGATGTGAAGCATTAAGCAGTGACTGCTTAGCAGTCACAACATGTTATCTAGATATCACTTAATTTAATTTTTTATCCGACTCGGAGACTACGAGATAAAGTAAAAAATGCTATAAGTAACAATTTTTTTTTGTTTTCAAATATAATTCAAGCAATTTTCGATAACTCTCATGAAAAATTAAGAAAAAATATATAAATGTTTTCGTGTGTTCTATGCAAAAAAATCTTTTTAAGCACACGAAAATATTCATATATATTTTTTTTAATTTGTCATGAAGGTTGTTGAAAATTGCTTGAATTATATTCGAAAACAAAAAAAATTATTGGTAATGAAACTTCAAAAATATGACTCGATTTAAAGAAAACCAACTAGTTGGCTGAAAGTGACTGTGGGTACAAATTCACTTGGCTACTCTACGAGTCAAACTACAAAAAAATATTGAAGTTTTAGGTGGTTTTATAGGGCCTCAGATTTATTAAATACGCCCTCAAATTTGTCACTAGAAAATCATTGAAATACAGAAATTTCATAACCAAAAAAAAAGGTGGAGAAGTCGACGAGATTTTGCAATACCGATTTTGCGACCAGAATGATACATTTTTAGACTCTGGATATTTGTCAATGAATTACACCGATGCAAATTTGAACATTTGTCAAACGTCATTATGCAACTCTGACGTCATGGGCTTATCAAGTGTGATCCTTCTGTTTTTCGCAATTATTTTAGTTTAGTAAAACCATCTGTTAAACGTAAATATCTCGGTAGACAAAAACAACAATATATAATATATACTAAAGTAAAATATGCTGTATATTAAATTAGTTTTTATAATTTTACTTTTTGAAGCATTCTGACAAAAATAAAACAACCTATCAAATAAATTTATTTATTCGTTTTACAGCAACGTTTCGCAATTTTATGAATTAATTTTGTAGAACAAAAGTCTCAAAAGTACACAAAGGATACATATCTAAAATTTGGCTCAATTTGTTTAAATAAATGTTAAAAAAAATCTTAGAATAATGAACAAATAAAATGACAGTTTTTTTTTGCATGGCATGAAAAATAAAAACAAGTTTGCATATCGATAATTATGCCTTGGTTAGTCCGAGTGCTTCTGCCTTAGTTAAAACATAGGCGATAAGTGTCTAGACCTACCAAGACATAATTATCGATATTACTTATCCAAACGAACTTACTCTGTATAGTAAAGAAACGGTGGCCAAACCGTTCACATCTCGGCTTTTGGAAACGGCTTATCCGATTGAGTTTGAAGATAAATGACCACACATATTCAGAAAAAATGAAACAAAATTCATTGGTCTACGTTTGGCTATTTTGTCGATTATTTGTCAAAAAACTTTCGAGATTATAAGGTTTTTATTATAACTTTTTGAAAAATGGTCTATTTTGGTCCAATTTTTTCTATTTTTATGTATGATCATTTCGAGCTATCTACGAACTCAGTCGGATGAGTCGTTAACAAAAGCTTTTTACTTCAATTCTTTCACTTATAAATTATAAGTTATTATACGTGCAAAATTAAATTAACAATAATGATAGAATAGCGTGATAAATTTTTCAGCTATTATATCAGAGAAAAATAACCACGTCCAAATTACTTAACCGGCTGAGTCTGAAGATTATACACTTGAAATAAACATTTTCATTCAAAAATCAAAAGTTGTAAATATGCCAAAGCCTGTTCAAGTCCTTATCCATGCAAATTAATAAATGTGAATTTCTAGAAGAATTTTAAATTTTTCTTAACAAATAAAAGCATGTTAAAAATGGATAAGTCTGAGATCACAATATTTAAGAAATCTGTATGAGGACTTCTCACGTTCGAAGTGCAAGACGGTTATCAAAAAGTTACGAATGTCTAAGTATGGATATATCTTGAACCACAGACATGATAGAATGCTAATTTTTGCTGCATCAGTATGTTTTTTATCAGTTTCATTTCAAAACAGTTAAACCAATTTAAATTTAACCCACTCACTCATAAAAGTATCCATATTCTCCTATTTGGGGACACTACTTTGACCGCTTATTCCGAGTAAAATAAAGTTGATAAGATGATAATTATTTCTAATAAAGTGAGATCCAGGAAAGATTCAATTTCATAATACATAATCTTTGAAAATTTTTTTATTTTTTTAACTCAATAAATGCAAAAAAAATAAAGTTTTTTCTTATCCTTTTTTTTTGGAAAACTACATATGTTTTCGATAAAATTTTGAAAATAAAATTGAAAAATTTATGAGTCATGTTCCATGACTCATGGAGTTTGCAATTTATTTAAAATTGAATCGAAAACATGGTTTTCCAAAAAAACATGAGAAAAAACTTTAATTTTTTGGACCATGACGTATTTTTGATTAAAAGTTCTTCGATTGAATATTTCTGCGCATTTAGGCAGTTTGAAAAAAAATTGGGTCCGAAGATGGCTCTTAGGCGTGGAAGGGGTTAAAAAGCCAATAATTTCAATTTGCCTCTTTTAAAGTATATTTTCACTGACTTTTATGCAGTCAGGGACTGATCTTTTTCAAAATAAACATACAAAAAATCTGTAAATCTGCCAAAACTTTTGAAAATTGTAAACTTGACAAACGTGAATTTCCAGAAGGTTCTGAATAAATAAAAACATTTTTCAAAAGGATCAGTCGAGGATCACAATAATGTTGTCAATTGCATAATGGGCGATAATCTTAGGTGAAAACCAGAGCAATAATCTGATTAAATAATTGAAAACTCAGCTTGATCCTGCAATTACCACAGTGGGTTACCACTTGGGCCCCAGTGGGGTAACTAGCGAATTCTGTCAATGGGAAAACGCTCCTCGAAGGTGGTTTTTGGAATCAGAATCTGAATGTTTAACAAATTTATTTAGATACGGTTAATAATTATTTAGACAAGGTTAATAAATTTAGTAAGGATTCCTAACTTAGGAATCAATGGAATGATGAACGATCAATTAATTATTATGATTTTTTCGAATACATTTTTGTAACATTTAAAACAATGCCTTATTAATTATGAGCAAACCAATCAAAATAGGGTTAAGACTTCAAAATTTTAAAAATCAAATATTGCCAAATTTTACGTATTTTACAATCTTTGGTTTTCTAAAAAATTGCGAATGTTTTTGCTAACTGCGAATATTCTTTCACAGGATTCATATGAGTTCTTAGATAGCTAAAAATTGCAAGACATATTGCAAGACATATTTACCGAACAATCAAACCAAAGCCTCTTTGAACAGGTTCAATTACAGTCATGGCTCCCTAACTGGAACACTTACCGACCTAAAAAAAGCTGTGTTCCAGTTAGGGCGCACCCCTATACTTTTGCTTAGAAATCTACATTACAGATTGAAATTGCTTTATTTTGTGGTCAAATTCGAAAGTAAATGTAAAAAGTTGTGTGTGTTACATAATTTATGTCACACAAATCAAACAACGAGCAGTTTTGTATCATATTTTTTTAAACTTGTTATTGAAGTATGATGCAATATTCACTGAATTGTTCCATACTGTATGCATTGTTTTGTTTCGAATTTGTTAACGGCTCAAACCAGTGTTTAATGTGTCAAAATTGGGAATTTTCTTCAAAAACCTTTTGGTTAATTTGGCGGGATGTTTAGAATTTTATCTCTTAGTTTTTTAGCGCTCATATGCTAATATGATTTTTTTTTTGGAAGATGCTTTTATTCATAAGACTTTTGTAACAGATTAAAAAAGTGAAAAGGCTGAATTACTATTCGACCATATTGTCCAGTACAGATCCAAATTTAAAAAACATGCACTAAAATAATATGCACTAAAATAATAGGTTCGGTTTTTTCCAATAAAAGTAATAATTACTATTTCAGCTTGGCCGTATGAAAAGAAATGTTCCTTCAGGCTTTTTCAGATGTCCTGTCCAGTTTTAATTAAAACATAAGATACTCCAGTGTGCGTTATCAATGATATTTTTATCAATGATATTTTTATCACGTTATGTTCTTTGAAATATAATTTAGTGCCATATCTAGAATTCAAAAATCTAATTAGTAAAACAAATCTCATCTTATATTCCTCTTTAAGGGGGTATATCTGTCTGATTAAATAAAGGGGCCTAGAGGCATTAAAAATGCTCCAAATTGATACGGGTGATAATTCAAGTTACTAAGAACTCAATCATCAAAAAAAAAATTCGAAATTTCGCATTTTTTTCTAATGATTTTTTTGAAAGATGAAGTTAAAAAATAACGTTTGCTCAAATTTGACCACTAAACTTCAAAATATCCCCTTAAATTAGGCCAAACTTTCTCATCAGTGTTTCACTGGCTTTCTTTTGAGCCCAGCTTCGAAAAAATCGAAGCCCTTTTTTTTCGGAAAATGACCAAAAAAATTATATTTCGAGTTTTAGCTGGAAATTGCAAAAAATCTTGTGATTATTTCTCACATATGTTCTGAGGTGTACTTGATGAAAATTTGAGCCACTTTGCAAATATATCCTGGGAGGAGATAGATTTTGAAGTCTGAAATTGTAAAAAATCGTCAGTTATTTGGCGTTCTAGAATTGTTCAGTCATCGGATCGAAAAAATCTTGTGATTGAAGTTTGACATACTACCGTTACGTTATTTGTTAAAATTTGAGCTCAATTTGATATACCGTCTGGGAGGAGATAGATTTTGCAGTTTAGAAAATGTCACCTTGTTACGATACAGTACCTATTGGTGTAATGGTCAAAAATAATTTGTGATGTATTTTTTCGGAAGATTAAGGATAGATCTACAAATGAGCATTTTCGGTTGTTCTCATAAGCTTTTAGTTTTCAGAATATATCACCGTGAATATTTCAAATCTGCCAGCTATACCCCCTTAAGCTTATGGGGTAAACCGATCTCAAGAAAAAAATTCTGACGATGAAATTTTTTTGAGCCATCTAGTGATCACAATTTGAGAATTGAAAAAACATTTGTTTTGGCTTTGTCACGCACTTTAACGGTATACTTATTATTGATGTTTTGCTGTTATGAGAAGAAACACGTTGAATATGTGTTTAGCTATAACGTATGCAGCATCACTGATACTTAAATTGACTGTCACTGTTCTTTGAACAGGTGTTTTTTTCTGAGGTGTCTTCGGCTATTTTTTTCCTCTAAAAATTGAATTTTTATTTTAACATATATTACGACTAATTGTAATCATCAGTGCTATATGAGTCATATAATATGACAGTACTAAAATGTTGTGCTAAAATTTTCAAAACCATAAAATAATTTGTTCTAGTAAAAAATCTGATACAGAACAGTATACATGTATACTTTACTGTAGATTCTGCTTCCATACTTTTCTTATGGTTTGTATTTGTAAGATGAGAGAATAGTTTAGTAAATCTGTGGTGTAAAAAGTTATTGCGGTCATGGAAAAAGGTGACTCTCCTCAAGCGGTTTTATAGAGATCGTGGTTTGTTCGGCACGTTCAAGTGTGCTGGTACTAGTATCTCGTGATGTTTGCTGATGTTCTTGATTACGGGCTTTGAGCTGACGTTGAAATTCGCCGATATATCTTTCAGGGCAATCACAAAGGAAATTATAAACTGAGCAATTTTTGTCTTCAGTTTTAGTTTCATGTTTTAATTTCGGTGACAAGAAATTATTTCTCCGTATATTTTTCCAACAAAAGTTGATTTTATATCATGTGAAAAATTAATTATTATTTTGATATTTTTTTTGATATTTTTTCGCAGCGTTGACTTGTGTATTTGAGAACAATATTGAAATGTTTATCAGGATTTTCTATTCGTTCTCTTTCCTTATTTTTTTATCACTTCAAGATTTATAATTTTTTCTATTTCACGAAGTATTAATTCTGAATCAGATTCATCTGTTGCGGCATTTTTAGCCTTTTATCATATATATCATATATAGACTATATGTTTCACCACATAATATACCTATCAATTGAGATTTTGACATATCTGCTTCACTTATATTTAAAGATATAAGTTGTTGTACAAACGTACTAAGATGCCCATTTTGTTAAAAACTTAAAAAAACATGTATACTTAGCACGTCTACCAATCGATTTTCGGCCAAAATCGACCACTCGGGTTAGATTTGTCACATAAATACTGGATTTAGCGCCAAAATTTTATTGCGCGTTTAGGTGGATGAAAATATTCTTTTTCAAAACTCCAATATTGGTTCTTCACCAACATTGATTATTCTACTTGACAAACAAGCTAAATTGGCAAAAATGACGGTTTTTCCGAATAATATAACCTCTGATATAGCACCACTATACACTAATTATTTTTTTAGACAGAAGATCGTGAATGCTTGACTTGAAAAAATATGTTCTCTGGGTGCGGCTAGGTGCGGCTCAGGTGTGACTCGACATAAAACAAATAATTTAAAGATTCAGAATTTTCAATTTTTTTCACATATATTCAAAATATTGGTAGTATAAAAATTTCAAAAAAAAATTTTTGCGGCGTTCAGCCAATTTAACCAAAATAAAAAAAAAATTTTCGAAGATTTTTCAAATTTTCAAAAAAAAAACGCGTCAGATAAATCAAACTAAAATCAAACCTTTTCAACCAAATCTGAAACAAAATATCCCGAACAATATATCATCGGAAATTAGGAGGCTACGGAGATATCTCTGTAGCCAACAAGGGGTAACCTTAAGATATTAGGGAACAATCAGCGTTTAACGTTCTCTTGAGCTCCCTGCTTAGCTGAAAAAATTCGAATGAAAAATTCGAATTTAGCACCACAATTAAGCAAAGCACTAAAATACAGAGCATATATATTTTGTGCATAACAAATATTATTGATATATAATGCAAATCGAAATAATAGTTTAACTGAATTCACACTAATAACAAAAAGAAAAATACACAAAAGATAAACCTGATAATAAAATTACCTCAGAAATTAATACTTATTTATCACACCACAATAACTATTGTTATAAAATATCACAAGACTCCCGAATAACACTTTTTATTTTTGTATCATAAAATAAAAGCAAATCATACAAAGTTCAATCGAGATGTAATCTTAAATAAATATAGATTTTCGATTTAGAAACAATACACGATCGAGTATTCTTTATAGACACCAGCAAAAACATCAAATGCAATTCAAGCAGGAGAATGTTTAACATTACAATGACCCCCAAAGATTATAGAATTTACAGGCCAATAAAAAACATGAAATACTTTTATTAAGTATGCGAGCCAAATATCCTAATTTGTGTACATAAGTAATAAAGGACTGACTTTTATTTTCTGATCGAATCCTATTGAAAATACAGAAATACCACGTAAATAAGCAGATATAATACATAATATCTTAGAGATACGCCACTAGTAAGTCGAAGAGCGCACCTAGGACCAATCTTGCATACAACCATTGTAA
>SCLH01000034.1:0-12274 GCA_004367855.1 Oikopleura vanhoeffeni | reverse complement strand
TATTGTTTCTGAACTACTGATAAAATTTGCAACACTTGCTTGTGAAACCGGTTTGTGCCATTTGGCACGCAATTTATATTTTTTTTTAAATCTATTTAAAATTGCGTGTGTAATAGGCTACTTTACTTTTAAAAGTCAGAACATTTTTCTATATTTAAACTCAATTGAAGGTCAATTTTTTTCCTAAAAAGCTGTTTTTCTCCATTTTTCATGGAGAAAAAAGTTTCATACTATTTGAATCATGTGATGCGAAGGTGAGATGGGGAGACAGTCGAGATTTCCCTACAAAAAACCTTTTCGAAGGTTCTATTTTGGTCACCCGGATTCGAAACATATTATTATGGTAGTATTAGAGATATTTTTTCATGGGGATAATGATTCTCCCACTAATTAGTGCATTACACCCGAAAATGTCTGAAGTTTATAAATATCGCCTTTCAAAAAAATCCCACATCGGGTCAAGTTGGAAATGGAGTTGTAATGATAAGGGTTTTTGATATTTTTACAGATACTTAAGAATGTTGAGAAATTAAAAATATAAACGTTTGAACACTTTTATTGAAGATAAAACAATAAAAAAATTCACGTTTTTTTTCTTTCATAAATCACTCCAATCTGCCACATCGCTGCTACCCCCTTAACATGTTTCAAACGCCATAATAACTGGGAGCAATTCTTGAAAACAAATAAAAAAGTTCGTCAGAAAACGAATCTCTGTAATTATTCTTTTTGGGGCCTTTCAAAAATATATCCATAAGTTTAAAAAGCACCATTTTTAATGTTCCAATTAGGGACACATTGACCGTTCCCAAAAAATTGTTCCAGTTAGGGCGATGTGTTTCAGTTAGGAAGTGTTGACTGTATACAAAAAACTTTGAGACTGGTTTGAAAAATTGAGGCAAAAATTTCTCAGGTTCCAAAACGTGAAAAACAAATTTAATTAACCGGAGAAGAGACGGTTCAAACTTAGCAAAAACTCTTAGGACTCCGATGACTTTGCTTCTTTTCAAAAGTTTTGTTAAGTTTAAAATGTCACTCGAAGCATATCCGGTTTCAAAAGAGTGAGTCATTTTATTTTGGGTGATTTTTAATTATTTCATTTGAGCATTATCTCCAGATTTGGTTCTCAAAATCAAATTCATGAAATTATCTTTTAGAACAAATATTTTTAAAACTTTAATCTAGAAGAACATTTCTTATATGTGGGTTACCACTGAGGTAACCAGCGAAGTCTGGTATAGAAAAAACGCTCCTCGAAAGTGATTTTTCGAAATAAGAATCGGATTGTTTAACAAATTCATTCAGATACGGTTTATAATTGTTAAGACAAGGTTAATAAATTCTTATAGTTAGGATTCAAAAGAATGATGAGTGATGAATTAAATATTTTGATTTTTGTCACTCAAAAATTCTAGTGTAACGTTTCAAAAAGATGATTTATTAATAATGGACAAGCTGCGAAGTTAAACAGGGATTCAGAAAATGATTGCGTTTACAAAGCGATGCAGATAAACGATGCAGAACCGAAATATAAGGACCATCTGACCTTTTTCATAATAAATAAATTCATCAATTTTGAACATAGTGATCACTACAGTTAAAAAAATCATATTTTGAGAGCAAAATACTTGGAGTTTGTCCTAAGTACTTCAAATATCCCCTATTCACACTTTTGTAAATTTACCGGTTACAGTAATATTAATATGACCTAGAAAAATTAAAAAAACAAACTTTGCTACAAAAGTAACTCTCCTCTATTCTTAGTCATGCTTTTTTCGCAATTGATTTATGCCCAATTTATATCTAATATCAAAAAATTCTTATGTTTAAAGAACTCCAAACAAAACTATTCAAACCATTCTTTTAACAAAAACCTTTGAAAATAAATTAAAATAAATTCGAAACTAGTTAGGTAAAAAACTATGATCAATTTATTACAAAAAGCAGCCGAAAAAAAACTTTCCGTTGATATAGATTTGCTGCATGTCAGTTTCAACAGTTGGAAACGAGTTCACCGAGCAGAAGAATCTCTAAAATTTCTGCAATCCTGTTTTGAGAAAAAAGTATGTCCAAACTTTATAAAAATATCGACTACCCAGATGCTGAAAGTCTGTTTAACCAAATTAGAAATAAAAAAGTTCGAAACCAGAAAGCTGGAAAAAGAACGAAATAGAAAAACTACTGAATTAAACATTTTAGAACACCAATTTAATTTTATGTCTCAAAAAATTCTCAACTTATGCTACATTCCAACCGACCACATTTTTTTCTTAAACCTCATTAAAAATAATGTTAGAAAATTTGAACAAAAATCAGACCTTAGACAGTCCAAAAAACTTAAAACCTCGTTTTTGAGCTGGAAACGGATTTTAATGTTATGAATAAACATAATCGTACGAATATTACTATTCCGCAAAATATTATTGATGTGATCCGCTTTGGTAAAAATAAAGAGATCGGTTCACCTTTTAAAGATCATACTAACATAATCGAAATAGATAAATTGGTAAAAAGCTTTGAACATAACGCTAGAAAAAATAACTTTCCGAGCTTACGCTGGCCCGAGCGAAAAATCACGCTACACTTGCCGGTTTAGACATACACGACTGTACTGTTTTTGACCCGAAAATACAGGAATTCAAAAATTTCATTAAGGATCACGAAGATCAAATTTTTGTTGCTGTAGACAAGTCACCCGACATAATGTTTATGAATAAATCAGACTATTTTGAAAAAAGTTTATGAATTTTTAGGAAGTAATTTTGAAAAAATCGACAATTATGATAACAAAAGTCTCAAAAAGGACATAGAGGAGTATAGAAGCATCATAACGGAAACTTTCAAAAATAGGCTTCCAAAAGAAATGATACGAACGTTACACCCTCCTTCGTCCATTTCCGAATTTTTTGGTATGATAAAATGTCATAAAGAAAATGAACCAATAAGGGGGAATTTGGACTGGATATAATGGGATAGTTTCAAACAGTGAAACTTTTTTAAAAGATCTCTTACTCTAAAAAACAATTTCTTGAAGATAAACTCAAATTTGATTCGAAAAACCCCGTTGTATATAGTGTTGTATTGTCCAAATGTATCCGAACGTGAATGTACCCAGAACAATATCATACATTTTAGATGAAATCTACCGCCAAATTCTGACAAAATTAACTTCCCTTTCAAAAATAAAATGGTTACTGCCCTAACTCCGCCTACGTGCGAAAAACTCAAAAATTCTTAATTGATACCTTACAGAATTTTAGTATATTCAGATCGCCTATAGGAGTCTACAACAAGAAATTGGGGCTTTCTATGGGGTCTTCAATTTCGGCTAGTTGAGCAACAATTTTTGTAAATTTAATGGAACAATTAATTGTTAAAAAATACAAAAAACGAAAATAAAGGTAATTCTTACCAGGCGTATGCTGATGACGTAGTTATTCTCATTCGCAAAAACTCTATTCGGACCTTTTTTAAGGACATATAAACTTATCGTCATACCGCCTCAAATTGGACGCTTCAAGAAATGGATCAAAATAACGAATTAATTTTCCTCGACTGATAGATTTTTCTCGAAAAATGAGACCCTTAACTTTATAAATACCCGGAAAATTGGGCCTCCTCTCACAAGTAATATCCAATTTAACAGCATCGCTTATGCCCAAGGTACCTGAAAAGGCGGAAAATGACCACTTTGTAGAAAAAAACGCAATGTAGTACTGATGAATTATTCCTTACAAGTCTGAGGAGATGAAAGAAGTTTTTATCGAAATTCTTATCCCTCCGAGCCTAGTTAACTACAAAATTAAACAATTTTAAAAAGTGACAAAAACCTGAGCGCCCACCAACATAACTAATTATTTGGTTCTAACTATAATTCTCCAAATATAGAACAATATATTTATAAATTAACAAATAAAATGTCAAAATTTGTCCAGGTTTCAGAGATAAACGTTTCTTTTCGAACGGTTAAAATTAGCCAACTAATATCACGCCAAGCTAAGGCCCTAACCAACCCTCGAGACTGCAAATACGCGTCTGCCGGTAAACTGCCATGTAAACAATTTATATAGGCCTTATCATTCGTTACGGCGGAGCACATCAGTGTAAAAATCCAATATTGGAATGCACACCCAAAATTGCCCAATATTTACTCAAAAGAATCCGATTTTCTTGCTCAAAATCGAAACAATTTTTAAAACCCTAAAAATGGCGAAAACTGATTTTATAAAACAGTTTTTCATATTATAAAAAAAAAAGTTTCGCTTCAAAATGGATCGGTTAAACTATGAGCCTTTTTCTAATACGCCTACACCTTCCTCAACTAAAAAATTACGCCTTCAAACGCCACGATAAAATATAAATTTAAAAAAAAAAACTTTGCTACAAACGTAACTCTCCTCTATTCTTAGTCAATGCTTTTTTCGCAATTGATTTATGCCCAATTAATATCTAATTTCAAAAAATTCTTATGTTTAGAGAACTCCAAACAAAACTGTTCAAACCAATCTTTAAACAAAAACCTTTGAAAATGAATTAAAATAAATTCGAAACTTGTTAGGTAAAAAACTATGATCAATTAATATGAAAGTGTTTTTCCATGAAAAATAGAGAAAAACAGTTTTACAGGAAATTTGACGTTCAATTGCGTTTAAATATCAAAAAATGTCCTGAGTTTCAAAAGAAAGTTGCCTATAAAGCCGAAATTAAATTGAAATTTTTTGAGACAAATAAAATTTCTATAAATTGCGTGCGAAATGACACAAACTGGTGTCACAAGCAAATTTTTCATCAGTAGTTAAGAAACGATATTCGTTTGACCCTTCCATTGGTTAAAATACGGAAATCAAATAGATATCAGAAAATAACACAACTGGTTCAGCCTGGTTTCAAAGGAGAATTCAAAAAATTACTAATGAAAAAATTTGGACTTGATTTGAGGAAAATTTTCATAATATTTCTTCAAAAGTCGACGAAAAATGACAAATAAACATGTTATGATTTTTCAAACAGCAGTTAAAAAATATGTAGACATGCATTTTAAAAGTTAAAGTGACTATTTTTCTCGTTTTTATTCACAGATTTCTTTTTGGACGGAAAATGGGTGAAATTTTAATAATGCTTCGAATTTTTTTGAAAATTTTACGAATTCAAAAATAAAAGTTCGAACTCAAATCTTTCCTTAAATGGATAAAAAATAATTTTAATGAGCTGATACAGATTTATTTTAGTTCAGCTAACGATAATAAGCACAAAAAAATAAACCAACTAATTATTTTCGGAAGTTAAATTGACGCCAGTCTGCCACATCGCTGCTACCCCCTTAAGCGTAATACGTAGGTTTATGCGTGGGTTTTAACTTTACTTTCTCACCTTCACGCTCGTCGCGGCTGTAATTCGATTTGTAAGGTTCGAAATAAAAGTTGAGTCAAAAGTTTGAACATGAATGTTATCTCACATGGCACTTAAACCCATAAATCTCAGCTTTTGATAACCTCAGCTTTTTTTTGAGAACTCAAGCTATCTAAATTTCAAATGGAACGAACCTGGCGCATTCCTAAGTCATAAATATATAAACGCTCAGAATTTTTTTTATGCAATCGAGCTTAAATCGGAACCTCTAAACTGGGTTGACTGCAAGGAATAAATATAAAAACAAAGTTTGATCTTCTTTTACAAAACTAAAGAATATGACCCAAATTCTTATTTGTATATCGATAACGATCCTCGACTCTACACAACATCTCGTTTTTTTATTTTGAACTTTAAAAAAATCGATAGAAATTGAGAATATATGATTTTTTATGAGCTATTTCAGTGTGAGAACTAAAACACCTCTAAATACTAGACTTGATATGATGAAAATATTCAAAATAATTTTCGATTGAAAATTTTCACAGAAATTCACGATTTTTGGTCATTTTTAGCCATTTTTGTGAAAAATTTTGATCGGGTTTTTTCTCCCAAATTCAATTGTATATCGATCCAATAGGTCGTTTGGGTCATTTAGAGACCTTCAAAATCTTCCTTTCTCAGGTTAACTCATCCTAAAGACGTACCTCACATAAGTATTGCCTGAAAATGGAAGAATATTATTTTTGAAAAAAAGAGTTGTTTTGTGAACCCGGCGGTAAAGAGTTAACTCGTGGGCAAAAACATCATTTTTGTTCCCGCGATTTTTCAAATATTTAAACAAACTCGCGGGCATCATTTTCCCGAAACTCGCGGGCAAAAATTTGTTGTTTTTGCCCGCGAGTTGCTCATTCGTGAGGAAAAACTAGCGGCTATAAAATTTGCATTCAGTTTGTTTGCCCGCGAGTTTTTTCAACCGCATTGTTCAACCAACCACCCACTCACCCAGGGATTGTAATCGATATAAAGAAATAGCCAAGATGTTATTTTTTTTTCAATTTATTGTCAAATTGACTGTATTATACAGAAGACAACCTCAGAATAATTTATAGAAAAATTTCAGAATATGGTCACCATTATCAAGGTGATATAATTGTTTTAGAACTGACAAGATAATGTCAGGTCTTCACGGTTTGAAGTAACAGATATTTTGATATTAAATTTAAACTGATAGATGTAAGATATTCAATTTATACAGTAAATTTGAAAAGTCACAACTACCCTATCTTAGTGATTTCACAGTAATTAGAATCTAATCGAGTGTTTATGCGGGATTTCAAACAAAAAACATAAGTGAATAACGGTGATATTATTATTACTGTGAGTAATAGAATAATAATAAATGTAAAGGTTTTTTTAAACCCTATCGACGAAAACTCGGCTTTCAAAATATAATCCTGGTACATATTATTTATAGGCGACAATTGGCTTTAAACCGGGTTGCCATATCCGGACTAAAAAGAAATATACTGTATTTTTCGCAAGATTTGCATCTCAGTAATTTGGCAATAGTGGTTCGAAATTGGCATATTAAAACCCTACTCTTCTTCTTTTTCAAAAAGATCGGTTCAACAAATATCAGTTTTACGAAAAAAGATATATCCCTTTTAGAGTGGCCGCGGTCTGAAGCATTTCTGGGAAGGGCGAAAAATCCGAAAAAATCAGAAAAAATCAGAGGGTAGCCATTTTGTAGGAATTTTACGCGAGATTTTTTTTTGAGATTTTCAAAAAAAAAAATTCTAAATTTTTGGCGGTTCCTGATTGGCCGAAAAAAAAGTTGTTCAAAGAGTACTTTTTGACCCCGGTAATGGAATCGCAAGATTAAGTTACACCCGAAAAAGTACTATTTTCTTTTTTTTTCAAATTGGAAAAGGGTCTTTTAGGGTGGTCAAAAATTTTGCAAAATCGTCATTTTTTAACAAAATTAATTTTTTTTTTAACAAATCTTCCCGACAAATCTAGTTTTGATATGCCTTCTGTAGCCTCCGACTGTGTTCTACATATTAACGCAAAAATAACATTCGGTTGGCCTGGGCTAAAAAAGTTCGGACAGTTTAAGTAAGACAGGTTGCCGAAATCGAATTTTTCCAGATTAGTGATGAATATACTCAAAAGAGGCGCATCATCGACTTTGTGGAAACAGTATTAGCAACTATTGGTCTGAGACAACCACAAGTGGTGCGAAAGCCAATTTTCATTTTTGGTTTTTTCAACAAATCGATTTTTTGAATACATTTGAAGCTTTCAAAACTAATAACAAAAATGAACATCTGTCCTTGTATCTCGGTCATGATGTTAAAAAAAGGGTTCCAATAAAACATTTATAAATTATGTAATTTAACGTTCGCAACAAATTTTTTCGTGATTTCCAAGTTTTTGGGATTTTTTTTCGGGTTCTTTTCAACAATATTTATCTCAAGCCTTATTTCCGCATATACAGGGATTCTTTAACGGTCAATAAATAATTCAGTAACAATAACTTTACACAAATTACAAATATCCTGTCACCAGGGAAATTTTTTTTTAATAATTATTTTCAAATAAGGTTAAAATTAGGACATTGAACCAAAAACCCAAAGACTGTTGTCCCTGTCTTGATTGGTCGGTATTGTGTGGAATAAAATTAACTCTCTTTTTTCTGACTGATTATGTTGATTTTTAGACGCTTTTTTTTCGGGTCAAAAATTTCACTCTTGGGCGCTAAAAAGCAGTATCTGGGAAATCAAAGAAAAAAATTATAAGAACAAAAATGAAGAACCTGTCCTAATATCTCGCGTCAATGATTAAAAACAAGTTCAGAATTACAACACCAAATATTCGTATGTAATTATTTAACTTTAACGTCAAAACAAGTTTTTCATGATTTCCAGTTTTCTGGGATTTTTTCGACGGGATTTTGGCAAAACTTGGACTCGAACTTTATTGTCTCGCATATACAGGATCTTTTGCGATCAAAATGATTCAGTTCATATGTCACACAAATTGCGAATAATCCAATGTTCCAGGGAATTTTTTCCCATATTTAACTTCAAAAACTTTGTAAAAAATTAGTTTTAATTTTGACAGTTTTTTTGAAAGCTTGCAAATCTTTCCGTTATTTTAAAAGCAGATTAAAATTCAAAATTTAAAAAGTAGCCTGATGTTTTTTTCTCTGCACAGACATTAAATTCCTGGAACAAAATAATGTTTTTAGAAATATTCCAACGTTATAAAATACTGTGTGAAATTTAAAGAAAAGTTTGCTAATTTTAAAAGTTGGTAAATTTTATCAAAAGTTGTCAAACTTTATAGAAAAAGTCAAGTTTAGCAAATTGGTTATGAATAAAAATTTGTTAAATTTGCTAAACATTTCAAACTTTTAATCACTATTGTATAAAATATCAAATTAAATAAATCTATCAAATCTCTTTGAAAATATTTTCAAATTTACAGAAAAATAGTCAAATTTAAAAAAAAATTGTCAAATTTATGAATAAATTGGCACAATTATTAAGAGAAAAAAATAACAATTTATAAAAAAACAGTGCAATTTCGAAGGAATTGTCGAATTTAAAAAAAATTAGACACATTGGCAAGTTTTTAGAAAGGATTGTACAATTTTTTTTCGAATTTGTCAATATTTATCAAGAATTGTTTCAATATAAAAAATTGTCAAATTAATAAAATAATTTTTAACAAATTTGTAGAAAAATATCAAATTTAAAGACAATTATCAAATTTTTGATAATATTATCAAATTTTGAGAAAAAATGGTCAGTTTATCAAAAAAAATGTCAAATTTAAAAAATTAGGAAATTGTTCAAAAATTTTCGGATTTGAAAAATTGTCAAAATTTAACAAAAATTTGTCAAATTTTTACAAAAATTGTCAAATTATTACAAAAATTGTCAAATTTTAAGTAAAATTGTTAAATTTGAAGACACATTTGCAAATTCTTAAAAAAATTATCAAATTTTTATAAAAAAAATTTACAATTTATCAGAATTGTCAAATTTATCAAGAAATTGTCAAATTTCAAAATAACTCGACATTTGACTATTTTCTTAGGAAATTTAATTTTTGAAATTTGACAATTTCGTGATATAATTTGGAAAATATTATTCAAATTTGACGATTTTTGTAAGAATTTGCCAATTGTGTTTTCAAATTTGACAATTTTATATTAAAATTTGATAATTATTTATTGAAATTTGACAATTTTCATTTGTTAAATTTGACAATTTTTCAAGAATTTTTTAATCTCTTACATAATTTTCCCAATTTATTACAAAATTTGATAATATATCTTAAAATTTTACTAAATTTTCAAGAATTTCAATTTTTTTGAAATTTAACAATTTTTTGACAAAATTTGTAAATTTTCATGTAAAATTTTACAACTTTCTTTAAGAATTTGCCAATGTGTTTTCAAATTTGACATTTTTTTTCAAAATTTGACAATTTTTGTAATAATTTGACAATTTTTGTAAAACTTTGACAATTTTTGTAAAATTTTGACATTTTTTCAAAATCCGACAATTTTCTCAAAATTTGACTGTATTTTTTGAATTTTCTATTTTTTTTAGAAATGTGACAATTTCTTTTAGAAATTTGCCAATTTTTATTATGCATTTGACAATTTTTTTAAAAATTTGACCATTTTTAGATAATTTTTATTAAAATTTGATATTTTCTTTTAAAATTTGTAAATTGTTTTCGAAAATTTAAAATTTTCTTCAAATTTGACATTTTTATTCAAATTCAACCATTTTTTACGTTTTTTTTTTTAATTTGACAATTTTTTCAGAAATTTGACTATTTTTTTCAAATGTTTGACAATTTTATTTTTTTTCTTTGATTTCAAAGATATTCTTCACCGATCCATGAGTGAAGTTTCGACCCAAAAAACATAAGTGGGCCAAAAATCAACATAATTGTGTATCGATTTCCGTGACTAAAAGTCAAGAAAATTGTTTGTCATTACTGCGTCAATTCAATAATTTACTCTAAAGCTGCCTGTTTTTAAACAAGCTTGTTTAACGGCTGATATATTTGTATTAAATTAATTATTTGATTCTGAACATAATTTTGTTTATTTATTTTCTGCAATTACCAGCGCTCAGACATACATTGTTTCAACATTATTTTACTCTCTAGCGACACTTTTGGTCAGTTTTAAATTTTTTAGAGGTCATTTTCATGGTCCTGATATCGATTTATCCAAGAAACTGACTTTTTCTATTTCAACGGTTTTTATTCCAAAAAATACTCAAAGTTTAAAATTTTGCTCTCTAGTGACACTTGTGGTAATTTTGAAAATAAACAAAGCTCATTTTTGTGTTCTGGGTATTTAATTCACTCTGAAAACAAACTACTGGTCAATATAGTTCAATTCCTAAAAATGCTCAAATTCGAAAAATTGCTCTTACGACAGCTGTGGCAATTTTTGGAATTTTTAATGGTCATTTTCGATTTCTCTGATATAAATTCTATATAAAAACGAGTTTCAGATAAATTTGATAAACTCTTTAACAAATCGAGTCCCCAGATCGACGTTCTCTAAGATAGATCACTGACAGATCATCCAAAAAATTTTTGGGCACTTAAAATATTTATCAATATCCGATCTGGATCGAGACCCCGAGTTTGAAAAAATGTGATCGGATCGGAAAGCCCGATTCGAAAGTCAATATCGGATCGGATCGGGGAGTGTGGTACTTTGTTGGAATATTATCTGAAAATTAAGTTGAATAATTCTGCGTTGACTTAGTCATAAAGCTCAGGGTTTAGAATTTTTTTGCATTTTGGTGCTAGAGAGATATTAAAATTTAGGATTTCGAAACTTACATTTTCAAGATTAATTGATTTTTATTAATTTGTTATTATTTCTAATCTACAATAAAATAACAAAATTTTGTGAGGTGCAAAAAAATGCCCAAAATGCTTTCAAGGTGGGTAGTGGACGCAGAATCATTTTTTTACAAATTTTTATTTAAGTATTTTCACTGCTGGGCAGAAAATCGGTGAACACTGCAAAAATATAGCGCCTCGAATATATATGTTGATTGGGCGTGAGATATTTAACATGGTCACAATATTTTTTTTGCTTTTTTTGTTGTATAGAAATAGAAAAACAATAAAATGGCGTTAACATTGAGATTTTCATTGGGTCAAAATTTAACCAATCAGAATCGACTATAAGACGTTCCAAAGACTGCGCAGATAAGCTGTTTTTGGAGACGGTTTAACAAACATTATCTAATTACAAGGTGGGTAGAGCCGATTTGTTTTTATATAACTGGACAGTATTTTGAGACTTTGACACACCAAAAGATGCGCCATAAGCCGGTTTTTGGGAACCATATCAAAAAATATTTAGTCTATGGTCACCACAGTGGCCTGCGGAGCTAAAATAAAATAATTTTTGTATTTTTTGCTCGATTTTGACGCGTTTCACTGAAGATTAAATTGCTCTCTTCACCGTCTCAAATTAGCTAATTATTCAACTCTATTTTTCTGGTTTTGTGTTGAACAAATTGAAAGTATAACCAGATGAGTCATAAGGGGGAGATTACTGATTGGATCTAATTCGACAAATCAGCGATTTCGCAAATTTGGTATGACCAAAATATGCGCGCTAAACTGGTTTTTAGAAACAGTATGAGACACTATGCGGCTATGATGACCACAGGTGGTGCTGGAGCCGATTTTGTTTATATTTGAGACCGGGAGTAATATTTTTAATTCGAAAAAATGCGCCAAAAGCTGTTTCTTGGAGACCGTATTATAAACTATAATCAGTTTATCATCACAGATGCCGCTAGAATCAAAATTAATTATAATTGATTTCTTCGTTGATGTTGTCCTAAATTGCTCTCACGTCTCC
>SCLH01000033.1:447771-466828 GCA_004367855.1 Oikopleura vanhoeffeni | reverse complement strand
CAGGAGGAGATCAAGCCGTCAAGTATCCCGTTTTAATTCAAAATATTACTGCAAAAATAATGATTCAAAGTTAAAAACCAATATTTTGAAAGCTCGGAAAATTTAAAAGATTATGTAGAGTGAAGCCGCGTTTAAAATTTTTCTATATCAATGATCGCGTTTTTTATTGACATCAAAGTTTGGCGAACTTCTCAACATTAATTATTTTGCGAAGGTTCATGATATATTTATTTCGCTTTGCTTAGAATGCGTAGCCACTATTCCTTTTAACGTGTGATTTTAACGGTTGTGGCTACGCCATCAGCTTTCCAAAGGGAAGACAAAGGGAACGATTATCGAGGGGAAGGAGGGGAAAAGAGGAAAGAATGCTTGGGGAAAGGGAAGAGGGAAAGAGCAAAACGTGGGGAACTTCCCTTTTGGAAGGCCTGCTAAAACGCATTCTAAGCAAAGAGTAAATGTATTATAAGTATAATGTTATTTATTAATCAAATGTCACTTTCAATTTAATACAGTCATAATTTAACAGTTGCTGCCGTGTTTTGCCAAACTACTTTTACAAAAAATATACTGTAATGTAAATTTTAAGCAAGAATCTATTTATTTGGAATGTTTACTACAATCTTCTTATGAATATTTTATTGTAAATTTTACGAACAAAAATATTTTTGAATTGGCACTTTGTTCCAAAATTTCTATCTAACATAGTCCTATGGTCCATCAGAGAATCAACACAATATATGGATTAGGGGCCCCTTGACCGACAGACCGTGACTATTTGAATGATGCAAATGCGAAAATATGATTAGCGAAAATTTTAACCGATTTCATTGGGTATATTCTGAAATTCCAATTTTTTATTAGGCTGCAAGTATCCCGCCACTGTTTGTTTCCTTTCAAAATGGCCAATGATTTGTCAGCCGAAGGCCCTTGATCCATATAATATGGACCAATATTTAACCATATTTCAAATGTATTCAACCATGCAGTGAGTGATTTCCATATTCGATTAAAGCAAATACAAAATTTACCTCAGATATTTACTCGAATTTATTGTGTAATTTCTATGGTAGAAAAATTCGGCTAAAATCCGCTTAAAATTATTTTCGTAAAATATCTGAAAATCGCTTTCAATTCTTATGTCCATAATATAAAATAAAAATATTTCGAGTTGTATAAATAAATCCGACGAGTTAAATTGCCACCTACTAAATGATTGTAATCTAAATAATATTCAGAATATTCCACAAAATTACGTTTTAACACGTTTCAGCCAGAAAAATTATTAGCCTTTTGGGACGAGTTAAAGGAATTAAGGGTGTACCGTGAGTGTTACAGTCATAGATTTTGGTCACATTACCCCCTTTAAGTGACGTCACTCTTATATAAGACATTTAATGTACCCGCTGTTATGTCAATATTTACGGAAGCCAAGTACCGTTGTCCAAAAGTTTCACTTCAAAATATTGAGTTTTCTAGGTTCAGTTTTTTGATTGTTGACACATGCAAACTTGGTCAGAACGTTAATTACAGTAAGTTGCAGTTTATGTTTACTAAATTTAGAAAAGCACAAATGTAGGCCTGTTCATCTGTTTGGACTAAAAAAAAAAATTCATAAATATTCAAAATGCAAATCGGTTCATGATTACGGGTAGGCGGCTTACTCGTAGCCACGGTCGTTTCAGGTTCCGAAATGTCGACGGTGTGTGAATGTTTTTTTTGATTCGAAAACCATTGTAATTGAAGTATAAAACAGATTTTAAATCGTCAATTTGCCGAAAATGCATCGTGAACCATTAAGTAAACTTTTAGTAGGTCTTCGGTTTGACCGTAGCCCGGCCTATTCCAATGCAAATTTGTGGACAAGTTGGTTTATCTCAAATTTTCACCAACAATTGAGATTATTGAATGATTGCAAAATACAAAGAATATCATTGGGCAGCCGCCCAAAATTAAAAAGCCCAATTTATTTTGGGAAATTCAGCTTGTTGATTGGGCGACGTTAAATTGTTTTTATAATTCAGAATCTGCCAAACCGAGGGTCGTTTATCCTTATATTTGGAATAAATCGGAATAAATTCCTCATTAGAATTTCTCTAAATTGAATTGAAAACTTTAAAAGCGACGGAAAATATCAAGAACCACTATTTAAAATAAATAAGAAATTGTGTTCAAAAAATAATATGTAATTAATTTAAATTAAAACATATGAATATGTTTCTGTCTCAACCGTTATGACTAATGTACTCATTTATCTAAGATTTGGGAAACTGATTACACATCAAAAATAACATGTTGGTAACACTTTTTTTTAAAACTTTCTAACAAATTGTTTGCAACAAATCTTGAATAACGTTTTAAGAAATCGCGTAAAAATCTACATAAATCCCAACGCTCGTAGACAAGTTTGTGACGGACAATTTTCATCTTATATATTATATAATATTTTACGGGGAAAATGTAGAATTAAGAATCTTTTTTAATTTTAGCTCGTCTTTCCAAAAAACTTTAAGAGTTTCGAAATTTTCAAATTGTTTTTGGGAAGCGTTATAAAGAATACTTTAAGTAGTTTATATCTTCGATTATAATTTTCACCAAAATCGATCTAAAAATTACCGCGAGAATTTAGAGAAAATAATATTCGTGTCAGAATTCGTCCGTCGAGCGGTCTTATCAAAGATATATTGAAAATTAAAGTAACAAAGGGCAAAATAAAAATTTTTGTACCTCTATTTAACAATATGATCGATCAAGAAAAAGATAAATAAAAACCTGATTTATTTCGCCTTATTAAATTTTCAATTATTTTTGGAGACGCAATCTAAACTCTCAAGAAAATGAAAATACCAGCAATATTTATCGCCGGTTCACGTAAATTTTCAATCTATTTTTCTTTTGATAAAATTGTGAGTGATTTTTTTCAGAAGAATAATCTCTATTCTTTTTCTTCCCAATTTTTTTTCTTTTGATTTCAAAAAAGTTTAAAAATTGTTAAAGTTGCTTAGTTTAAATTCAAAAATCTCATTCAATGAAAAAGCAGTGAAGTTATGCGTCCATTTCAACTGAACAAAATATTAAACAAATGCAAATAAAAATAAATGGAGAATTGAAATTTGAATCAAAAATTTTTATGAAATTTACAACCCGCATTAATGCCTTTAAGGGGGGTGCGCATTTACTCGGCAGTAAGCACACAATAGAACTTACGAAAAGAATACTTATCTTAATTACTTTTAAAAGTTATAGCCAGTATTCTTAAACGGGATGAGTTTCCAATACCGGTCTCGTTCCCGGTTCCGGGTTAATTTTTCAATACTTGGTCCCGTCTTGAGTCCGTCCTCAGCCGAATTTGTTTTTCTCAATCCCGATCCCCGCTCGAATTTTTAACCACGGACATTTTAAAACCAACGGAATTCCGAATAAAATCCGAGGTCCCGTCCTGGTCCCGACTTAATTTGAAATTTAAATCCCCAATACTGTCTTATCCCGACCCGGGATGCGGGGTCTGGAATCCCGACTCGGGATCCCGATCCCGCTTCAGAACACTTGGTTATAGCAAATAGCTGATTTTTTTTATACTAAAATATCTGTTAGCAAAAGACCATTTAATATCTTTTTTCCAATCAAAGTGAATATTAATGATCATGAAATCTCGAAAAAGCGCGTGTTCGGATCCTACTAGTATTGTCTTAGTGATAGTTCGGGCATGATAAAAGCAAGAAGTGCTTGATGATTTTGAGCGCAAAAATTGATCGGTGCGTAATATCAGCCGATCAGACCTCAGGCAAATAAGGTGGCGTAGGATTCGACACCAGTGGGATTCGGAACAACGCCATACGAGATCATGCCCTCATTTCGCGATTCCTTTTGGTTGAAAGAAGGATATGGGGCTATTTAATTATTGGTTTGAATTTTTCCCGCCGTTTCGAGTTTTTGTTTCAAAAAAAAAATGGAAAGTTAGATTGCTTTCCTTGCCGTGAGTATTGCTCCTTGGTTTCATCTAATTGTAATACAAATTTGGGTAATTGTTCAAGGGAAGTAGAGAGCTATTTTCCCTTTTTTTTCATTAATAACAAGAACATCTGCTTAGATAGACTAAATCTCTTTTTCTTGAACAAAGTCCCTTTTTTCGATACTTTTTGGGCACTTTGGTATGGAGAAATAAATTAAGTTTCAAAAAACATTTTCCAACAGTGCCTTCCAAAAGTAATGCAACTCTGCCAAAACTAATGGCATGCCATGGCACCCCTTAAATAAAAATTCTATTCCGACCAAAATTGAGCACTTATGCAACATTCTCTCTTAAAAAGTGTGCCGTAGACAACACTCCACCCTGATAAATAAAGGTTAATCGAGATGAGTTAATTTCAGTTTCAGCTCATAGATTAAGGGAGTGGTTGTCGCTGATTGCCCTGTTTAAGATGCGGTTTCTGGCTAAACTAGCCATGGTCGGAAATCCCAAAAACTTTTTAACGTAAAGAACAACTTCTTTGCAATCAATTTAAGAACATTAAAAATCTGATACAACTCCCAACCTACGCAACTCAAATAAACGTATAGTTACCTGCACAAAAAACACTAAAAAGCCTACTCCTCCGTCAGTTTTTCAATTATTTTCCATCGTTTCTTTGTGTCAAGGCTCCAGACCATGCAACAATACAAAAGAATAGTCTTAGATTGTTTTTTTCGAAATTTGTTTTTTGTCGGACAGAAACTTCAAAAGAATTTTTCAAAAAACGAAATGCTGAAATCGAGATTAGAAGGGTTTTTCAAAAAGCCTACTCCATCCGCCAAATTTTCAAATTAAATTTTCGTTTAAACTTAATCGGAAAAGCTCAAAACAGCTCAAGAACAATGCTAGAGCGTTTTTCTTTTTTGATCAGACCTTTCTTCTGGAGGCATATGAAGGTTGCTATAATTTTTAATATTATAAACACCTAAAAAAGCTTACTCCTCCTACAATTTACATCAATTTTTGTAATTATTTTGAGTGAATTTCCAAAAGAGGGCGATATTAACAATAATTAAAAGCCCTTTTTTTTCAAATGTTTTGCTTTTGACAGATAATTTTTGTTCTCGACCCCAATTTTCGTTGGAAATTTTTTTCGGTTTTTTTTGCAATTTTTTTTTTTCCGTAGAAGCAAAAATTTTGAAAATAATAGCTCTAGATAATTGTTGATATTGCTTCTCTTCCGAAACTTAACTCAAAAAATTAGAAAAAAATTGTATGTTAATTGTAGGGGGAGTAAGCTTTTTAGTGTTTTTTTTGGGAAGGCCTTATTCAGGGTGAGTGCGTGGGCGTAGGTTGAATTTGTATCAGACTAACAATTAGTATTTATATATCTTCTAGGCTTGTTCTGCCACGTTCAGAAAGTTTTTTCAATACCACCTCTACCAAGTTTCATCAAGAAACTATGTATAAACCTTCAAAAAAAAAAGCCTAATCAAGCGACAACCACTCCCTTAAAGAAGGCCTGTTAGTTAGCAAATGCAGTAGGTTTGAAAAGCCAGAACCATATACACGGGGACCCCGATACCGTATATATTTTACGTGAATTATAGACTTTAATGTTTGAATACGAAATTCTAGAATATAGGATGTTTATTTCTTTAATTTTCGTTTAAAAAATAATCAGAATCGATCATCAGATAAAATGTCAAGAAAATTGAAAGAGGCCGACATAAATGTCGCGACCATTACCCGTGAGTTTTGACAATCAGTTGATAAATGAAATGTTCGATGATAAACTAAAGAAATTAAGAACAACAAAAGGGCTGTATTAGATGGGAAGGAAAAGAGGCGGTGGGTTTTTTTAACAAAACATTTTTTAACAAAACATTTTTTGACAAAAAAAGCATTTTTTAACAAAAAAAATTTTGTAACAAAAAAAAATGCATTTTTAACAAAAAAACCAATTTAATTAACAAAAAAACAATTTAAATACAAAAAAAACATTATTAACAAACACTTTTTAACAAAACACTTTTTTAAACAAAACAAAACATTTTTAACAAAAAAAATCAATTTTTAAACAGAAAAAAAAATCATTGTTTTACATAAAAATCGATTTTTTAAAAAAATCATTTTTTAACAAAAAAAACATTAAACAAAAAAATCAATTTTTTAAAATCAAAAAAAAACATATTTACCCATTATAAAAATTTTGAAACTTTTTAAGAAACGTTTTTTGCGTTTATTTTTGTCTACAGTTTAATAATTAAGATGAGAAAGAAACGCTTAAAACATGTGATGGACTCAGAAAATAAAGATTAAAAAGTTGCGGCTAAAATATTTATCAAGCAGGAAAAATGCTCAGAATTCTACGCATTTAAAAATTTTTCGCAATTCTGGTGTGTGACCTATAAATGCCAATTTATTTTTTTACAAATAAATGACTAAATAGATTTAATCAAAATATAAAATTCAAACATGTTTTCGGCTGTGTTATCCTAGCACGACGAGAAAGGAAGCATACATGGTTAAGAATTTGTTCAGAACAGATTGCATATAGTGTTCGATTTTTCAAAAAAAGGCCACTTAGAAATTTCTAAGTTAGAATAAGGTGTAAAAAAGTCGGATGGTTGTTTTTGTTCGTTCAGATCCGGTCCTAAGGATCTGATGAAGAAGGCCTCTTTTTACAGGGCCGTTCATAGTAAGATCCTGATAAGCTTTTTTGGCAGTACTCTGAGTGTTGTATGAAAGATCTATGGTTATGTTAAAATTATGGGTCGTTTGTTCCTTGCGGAAACGAAACCAATTTTTAACGCCTAACCCTAGCCTTTTCCCAGTAATACCAGCTTTGCTGTCGTTCTATTAAGACGTGTACACTGGACACGAGTTTACCTAACCCTAGTTCTAAACTTTTCAAGATAGAGTGATATCAAGTGTTACACAAAAATAAAGTGTACACTCGGGCATGGCAAAACTTTTGTCAACAAAAAAACTACGAACCTATCTTCCTCACCCCAACCCCTATTTTTTTTTCCTGACAAAGAAGTTTTTGCACGGTTTATACCCGTGGTATAACGGGCACAAGTTTTCAAATTAGTTAGAAAATGTTTTCCCCATTCTGTACTTTGATTAATAAAGCATAATTATAGATTCTTTTTCAAAACACTAATAAATGCAACCGAGATATATTTTTGTGTGAGGATTTTCACCTTCCACAAAAGTGTGTGTTCCTTTTGATGAAGTTTGAAACTCAAAATGTTTTTTTGTTAAAATGTTTTTTTTTTTGAAAAAAAGTTTTTTTTTGTCTAAAAAATGTATTTGTTAAAAAATGTTTTTTTTTGTTACTAAAATATTTGTTTGTAATAAAATGTTTTTTTGTGTTAAAAAAAATGTTTTTAATTTTGTAAAAAAATGTTTTTGTTGGAAAATGTTTGTTTAATAAATTGTTTTTGTTAAAAAACTTTTTCCGCAGGAAAAGAGTACTTTCCTAGTATTTGAAAAATGAAGGGCAAATAGGGTTTTCGTAATTTAGTGAAGAAAGTAAACGAAGAAGAAGCATTGATAGGTGAGGAAAGAAAAAAGGCGACATTTATTTGGGAAGGAGAGCAAAAAAGCCCCGAGAAGAAGCCTCAAATTATACATTTGCATTGAATGCCTTTAAAACTTTAATACGAATTATAAGCGTTCGGCATTTGCGAGAATATAAACTTGCACATGTGCTGAAATAAACAGCTTAACTAAAAGTGGTTTAAACTCGAGTCATGATTAGAACGAAAACTTCGCGGGTTGATCCCCGTGTTAGTTGACCTTTTTGATCATTCAATATCATGGTCCGATGAATGAACGTTGCCTTCTGTAGCGATTTTTTGAGAGCTCACCTTTAATTTTTGAACATGGACCCTTGTGGTGGTACTTTCTGTTTTGAAAAGAATTTATTCAAAATACATTTAATGTCACAGCGCTGTGAGTACTAAGAGCTGCAACAAACTGGGTTCTAGATTCCTTCTGAAAAACATAAAAAAACATAGATTGTCCAATCCAGAAATAAATGCGTGGGTTGGATCAAGAAATTGAACTTAGGGATTATAGAAATGGTTTTTTTGACATTAGTATGTCTTTTTTTCGACTCTTTTCAGTCAGCTGACGAAGTGGGGAACTTACTTAGCAATTACTTAACATTAAACCACCCAAAACCCCCTTGACTTAAGGGCCTTGAGGAAGTATCCGTGACGCGTTTTTTTTATTTTGAAAACTTTTTCTCAATGAAGCTAAACTGAGAGTGTACAGTACAAAGTGTTTGAAGAATATTATTTACAGTTTCGTCCCCGGTTTGACATCCCAAAAAATTCCTCCGATCTTTGAAAATTTTTTATCAAAAAAATAAAGCTTTCTTATTTTGAAGTTTAAATAAGTGTAATCGCAACAAACATAAAAATAATTTAATTTGATTTTCCAAAGATAGAGCTTATTTATGAAAATTCAAATTTTTTGACAAGATATCCCCTTAGAAAGTAGACTTGTTAAATTCTGGTTTGGTCTAGTACATTGGTACCACTTAACGTACATAATGTACTAGCCTAAACGCAGAATTTTAACAATCTATTTTCCTAAGGGGATAATTACGTCAAAAATGATAAATTTAAACTCAAATTTCATAAAATCAAATGCGGCTAAAATTAGCTTTCCAGCCATTAGGATCAAAAGAAAATGAACCTCCCGTCTGATCCTTCCTTTATTAACTCTTGCATAAATTTAATTTGTAAAAAATTATATTATAAAAGCTAAACTGTTAAACCAAACAAAGTCGATAAAAATATCTAATATTTGTTGAAAGAAACCGCCAAAATTTGACAATGAACGTGTAAAAGGCGTGCTCTTCAAGGCGCATAAATGCCGCGTCATGCAAATCACAATTTTAAAAAAGCCACGTTATAATTGAAGGGGAGAAATAATTGTTCGCACGCTCGATCTTTGAAAGGGCTGAAGTTTATTGTGAAAAAATTTTGCAAAATTGTAATTGGATTTGAATTTCTAGAACATGTTGAGACGATTTGAAAAAGGCATTTCAAAAAGTCAAAATCGTTTTAATGTGTAAAGGCTATCTTGTAAGAGAATTTTTTTTTGGTCATTTTAAGAACTAGGATTTTTTTTATGAAAAATTTTCGAAAAAAAATCGCTTTTCGCTCAGAATTTTCGAGATTTTACAGGGTGTCATGAAGCCAGTTCTCAGCGCCTCCGTATGGAGGAGTTAAACCCGGTAATTTTTTTGGCAGGTGAAAAATTAAGCGTTTTTTAGGAACCCGTTTTTTTGGCTAGGGCCTGGCGACCAACGTGGTCGACCTTCAAATGAACCGTCAAAGTTCAAAGGTCAATCTCAGTTTATCGGTAGAAGACTTGAAAAAGTAACCGCCAAAAAAGAACCGGTGGGTCAACTTTCCTTAATGAACGTATTAGCAAATTATAGGTCAATGATGTACTGAAAGGTCGCTAAAGAGGAGCAAACATGGGTTCAACCTCAAGGTCAATCTCAAAGTTCATCGTAAGACTCGAGTCGCCGCCAAAAAGAACGGAGGGGTCCGACTTTCTAATGAAAGTATTAGCAACTATGGTCAATTATGTACTGAAAGGTCGCTAGAGAGCAAGAAACTGGTCAAAATTGTTGAGTTTTTTTACAAAGGGTGCTGAAGCCAGTTCTAGCGACTATGTAGGAAAGAGTTAAGCGGTTAATTTTTGGCAGGGTAAAAATTAATTGTTTTAGGCAAAACGTATTTTGACCAGGGCTAAGCGACCAACGTGGTCGACCTCAAATGACCGGTCAAAGTCAAGGTCAAGCTTTAGTTCATCGTAGAGACTTGAAAAATACTGCTCGAAAGGAACCGAATAGTCGACTGTTCAGTGAAAGTATTAGGAAACTATCGGGTCCAATAATGTAGCTGAAAAGTCGCTAGAGCAAAAACTGGGTCAAAAAATTTTGAAAATTTACAAGGGGTGCTGAAGCCAGTTCTATGAATCCGTAAGACGAGCTAAATAGCTGATTGTTCGCCAAGATGAAAATTTATCGTTTTTCATCAAATTGTTTTTTGGCTAGGGTCAGCGACCGACTGATCGACCTTAAATAACCGGTCAAAGTCCAATGTCATTTTAAAGTTTCATGGTAAAGACCTTGAAAGTACCCTCAAAATAATCGAAAGGGTCACGTTCTAATGAGCGTATAAAAACCATTGGTTAATTATAACAGAAGAGTCGCTAAGGAGCAAAAGTGACAAAAAATATAAAGTTAATTCTCAGGGAATTACTATGACTTGAAAACCATGCTAATAAACTTTTCGCTGTCAGTTTGCTGAAAAATTATATTTAAATCGGCTAAATAAGGATCAGAAAGGTCGCGTAAAGATCAAAAATTTACATGGTCGGAAGATTCAAAAATGCTCCGATTGCTCGAGCAGTTTATTATAAAAAGTGATTTAATAAAGTTGTAAAATCCAATTTATTAAGAAACATAAGGGTCTCTTTGTGTAACACGGAGAAAATTCAGAAAAAGGGACTTTAAAAACGTTGTTCAGCAAACTGACAGCCGAAGTTTATTAGCCATGCGGTTTTCAAGTCATAGTAATCCCTGAGAATTAACTTAAATATTTTGTCACTTTTTTGCCTCCTTAGCGACTCTTCTGGTTATAATAACCATGGTTTTTAATAGCGGCCTCATTAGAACGTGACCCTTCGATTATTTTTGAAGGGTACTTTCAGTCCCTTTACCATGAACTTAAAATGACATTGGACTTTGACCGGTTATTTAGGTCGATCAACGTGGTCGCTGACCCTAGCCCAAAAAAACAATTTGATGAAAAACGTAAATTTTCATCTGGCGAACAATCAGCTATTAGCTCGTCTTACGGATTCACTAGAACTGGCTTCAGCAACCCCTTGGTAAAATTTCAAAAATTTTGACCATTGTTTTGCCCTAAGCCGACTTTCATGTACATTATTGACGCCATAAGTTGCTTAATACTTCAACTAGAAAGTCGACTCTTCCGGTTTCCTTGAGAGTATTTTCAAAAGTCTCTACGATGAACTTAAGCTTGAACCTTGAACTTTGACCGTCATTTGAGGTCGACCACGGTGGTCGCTAGCCCTGGTCAAAAATACAGGTTTTCCTAAAAAAACAATTAACTTTTTACCTTGCCAAAAATAACCGCTTTAACTCTTTCCTACATTAGTCGCTAGAACCTGCTTCAAGCACCCTTTGTAAAAACCTCAAAAATTTTGACCAGTTTTTGCCTCTCTAAGCGACCCATTTCAGTACATAATTGACCCAATAGTTGCTAAATACTTTCATTACGAAAGTCGAACCCCTCCGGGTTCTTTTGGGGGTACTTTAGAAGTCTAAATATCGATGAACTTGAGATTGGACCTAGAGGTTGGAACCATGTATGGTCTCTAGCGACCTTTCAGTACATCATTGACCTATATTGCTAATAACGTTCATTAGAAAGGTCGACCCCTCCGGTTCTTTTGGGGTACTTTCAAGTCTCTACGATAAACTTGAGATTGACTTTGAAAACCTTTGGACCGGTCATTTGAGGTCGACCACGTGGGGTCGCCAGCCCTAAGCCAAAAAAAATGGGTTCCTTAAAAACGCCTAAAATTCCACCTGCCAAAAAAATTACCGGTTTAACTCATCATCACGGAAGGCGCTAGAGACTGGCTTCATGACACCCTGTAAAATCTCGAAAAATTTGAGCGAAAATCGATTTTTTTTTCGAAAAATTTTTCATAAAAAAATCCTTAAGTCCTTAAAATGACCAAGAAAATTCTTACAGGTTTACCGATTTTTGACTTTTGTAAATTCCTATTTCAATCGTTTTCAGTTCTTATGCAGGTACCGATCAGCATTGTTTTATAGGCGGTCGGATGTCAAGAAAATAAAGTTTGCATTTATGGTTTTAAATAAATCTAACAAGTGTATAGATCGAAGGTGAAAGTTAACTCGTAGACCTCGATTTTTTAGCCAACACGTTTGCCGCACACCATTTAATCGATTTTTTGCGTTAATCATTGATGAAATCAGTTAAAAGTTACGGATACACTTTGTAAACAAAATGACGTTTGTGGCGTTTTTTTTTGAAAAATTTTTACTAATCAATTAACCAGTAATTATTTTTTGCAAAATTTTTTTTAAATCACAAAATTTAACCTTCAATCGTGATTTAAAAACAAATTCAGACATTTTTCCAATTACGTCGGCAAAAATCGTTTTTTTTTCATTAACAGTCAAGTTCAAAAACGTCAACGTGACCTTCAAATTAGGAAATTAGGTTTTGGTGAAAGGTAAACAAATAGTGATGCATATTAAGGCCTAAAATTTTTTTGGGCAATTGTACACTATTTCAAGAGTTTTGAACCATAATAAATTTTTCAAAACACGTCACGTGATCTATTTTTCGAGAAATAAGGATTTATCTATGACATATTTCAACCTTATTTTGAAATGGGGGGATTCTCACCGGGGATTTTATTTTCGGACATTGGTGTAATGAGAAAAAGTTCTTACAAAACGTTTGAAGTTGACCCTGGAATTTTTTTTTCAAAGAATCGTCACGAATTTCTAAGACTTTTATGCATTTTAAATTGGCCCCCGGTTTTAATAAGGCAGTCCTAAGAAGTCCAAACTTCGGGCGGAACATGATAACAATAAGATCAGTGAGCTTCACAGAGACAGAGGCGATAGAAAATCATTTGGAAGTTTTATTATGAAGGTAATTGCAAATTATTAAGGTTTAATTGCATCTTATTATTTTTGCCTTTGGTGTAACAGGACAGGTAATTTGTCGCAAGTTTTTTTCTTTTTGTTTTTTTCCTATTAAATCCTTAAGACTTGCGTTTGAAATTTTATTTGTATTTTTCATTTTATAGGCAATTGGCTGAATATTATTTTAAGCTATTGAAAAAATGAATGTTGATAATGAAAGCTTTTTCTAATCATGGCCGATTTAAAAAGTGAGGCACAGGCGCGTTGGGCTAACAAATCGAGTCTGGGTACAGATTCATGTCCTAAATCAACGGAGTTAAAATCCGAAGAAAACAATTGTCAGGTCAAGCTTAACCTTTTGGAGAGCACAGAAAAAAAACCGAGGTCATCCAGAGGCTTTCAGAAAGCTCTATTTGAGGCGCGTGTTTACAGAAAACTCTCATGAGACAACCGGTTCCAATCATATCCTTTATGATCAAGTTAAGAGTCAATTTAAAAAATACAAGTCACACAATTTAAGAAATTTTATGCTTTAATCTAGAAAAAAACGTTTTGAATAAACAAGGTTTATGTAAACCACGTTATAACACCAACACGCTTTAAGCGGGGGAAATTCATGTTTCTTGTGCAGTTATGACTTTAATTATTTGACTCACCGTGCTTCTGATAAGCAAATTTAATATTAGATTAAAAATATTGGCGAGCGTACTCTGATTGGTTGACGCGTTTATTTTGATTTTACGTTACGGTATTTTACCCGCCTCCCGTTAGATAAGTAACAGTTAGCGCAGCGACTCGCCGAGCTACGTGTTGGTGTGTACTACCTCATTGTATGCGTAAGGATATGTATGTTAACTCAATAACTGCGGCAGTGCTTCTGTTCTACTCAATTATTTTGTCTGATTGCCAGTGGATTAAAATATTGGCTGAACGTTGGATAAAATAAATAGATTTTCAATCAAACCTCGAGAAAGTGCATCAATGGGCGCCTCCCAATTGGTGGCCGCAATTAAGAAGTTTTTTCGCTTAATGAACAGCTCGCCAGCCTTTACTTACGATATTTACAGACAGACAAAAAACGGACATACTGTTATATCTGTTGAAAAAAAAAATGAAAATACGAAGTTGAAAAATATAAATAAAAAAATCAGTTTTTAGGAAAAATTGATAGTTTTTCTCGATTAAATCAAATTATTTCATGATTATTAGCTATATGAAGACAAATATGGTATAAGAGTACACTCTGGCATGATTTTCACAAATGAATATTTTTTTAAAACAAGATCATTCTTTACCAATAACTGGATTTCCGGAAATTAGAATATTTTGAAACTTGCACTTATCAAAATCTTCGTTTGCCCGAAGACGTCCTGGAGATGGATAATTTGTTTTTGTTGTAAAGATAGAGCTCAAAAAATTCTTCGTTAGAAACTGGGCTTATTTTAAACTTTTTATTCCCATTTTCAATTCAAAAATTAAATCAGAAGTTAGATTTAGACCAAATGGTATTTCGAAGAAGAGATAAGTGCTCTGCGACATTTTTTTGCATGGCCGCATTGTTTGGAAGACTCAAAATGGCTTGAGCCCTTCAAAACACTCTATATACTATTCCGCACAGGGTTAAACTTTGGCCGCATGCTGGGTCAAATTGGTGTTCAAAGACTCAAGAAACTTTTTGATTTCTACCGTCGTCTACACAACACTGTAAAAATCTTATTTTTTTGGTAATTTTTGGAACATTTGGAACGATCAAACTGCAAACGACTTAAATGTATTATGTCAAAAACTTGAAAAATGCGTCGCGTAGAACGGGTTGTTGTAATAATCTATAGTAGAGATTATACTGAAAAGTAATCATTTTCGTGCACACTATATCAGATAAGTTGACAGGTAGTTCATAGACGCGTGCTGTCGATACAGAACAATTTGGGAAAAAACATGAAATCAAACAGTTCTGAACCGTGATGTGTTGCGAGATGAACGTGCTATTTGGTAGGGCTTAAAACGGTTTTTTAACCAAAGCAAATTTTGACGTCTAAGGACACTTTGTCAAAAAATTTGAAAAGTTTGTCAAAGAATCGCTTTTTAGTAATTTTCTCGGAGAATTTCAAACTCTTACGAGTCGGAACGCCAGGTACTGCGAACGTCTGTTGCTGGGCTTTTCATGCCCATTTTTTTAGCCGAAATTTTATAGAAATTTGAACTTTTGAACACGACTCATTCGATTAAGTTTTTTAGATAGCTCAAATTGAGCACATATCTAGTGATACTTATGTTTGTACTGTTTGTACCTAAGGCACTAACGCGAGGTAGGCTACCAGTCGTTTTTTATACTGTATTTTTAATATTATACAATAATAAATATATTCCTAGATTCAATAAAATGTTAATTCTAAACACAATTGATGGGACAAAATCAAGTACAGTCCACAACCTCTAACTGGAACACCCTAACTGGAAACACTTTCTCTCTAACTGGAACGCTTTTTTAGGGTCGGTTCTATTTGTGCTCTCTAACTGAGAACAGTAAAAAAATGTGCTTTTTGAACTGATCTATATTTATGTAAACAGCAATAATTAATTTTTAAAAGGCTCCAGGGCGAAATTCAGATTTTTTGTTTTTCCCAAAAATTGGTAACATTATTATGGGTTTGTGAACATTTAAGACTTTAAGGCGTTTGTGACAATAATTATTAATTTTTTGAATTCTAGATATGACTAGATTATATTTCAAAAAGCCTAACAAATACGATAATGTATCGGTGATCGATAATAATCCAATCTTCACGATATCACTTCATGTTATCTGGCCTGTGAATAGCAGTATTTTGGAGTTTTATCATTTATGTATAATAGACTAATTCTTAATTAAAATTTTAAAATAAAAAAAAAAAAATAATTACTAAATTTTAAAAATTAATTTAATTTTAAATTTTATTACTTTTTATTTTATAATTTAAAAATTTTTAATTTATTTTAAAAAAATTTTTAAATAATTTTATTTTTAAAATTTGATTTTAATTAAGATTAATTGAAATAATAAATAAAATTTTTTAATAATAATTTAAATTAAAAATTTAAATATTTAATAAAATTTAAAAATAAACGTTTAATCAAATATTATAATTTTTATTATTTTTCTAAAATTAATTTTTTTTTGTTAAAATTTTTTTTAATTAAAAATGTTTTTTACTTTTTTTTTTTATTTTTTTAAAAAAGTAAATAAGAAAGCATATAAATGATTAAACTAAAACTTGCTATCCAGAGAAAACAGCAAATAAAACAGTTCATGAAAAAATTCCGAAAACATCCCTTCGAATTTGCCAGAAATTTTTGAAGAAAATGGCCTGGTTACGATTCACCGAGTGAAGCAAAAATGAAAACCATCAAAGAAAAATTCAACAAAAATTTGAAAATTGCATACACCTGTGAAAATTTGCGTGATCACCTACTATGGCAAAAATGTGTGATCAACTTACTAAGATATCTAACAACATTGAAGATAAAACTTGGTTTAATTGCTTCTGGAAAATTGCTGGTCTCGATACTTTCGAAATCAATGTTCAGAACTCCAAATATTTCCGCAAAATAGTTATTTCTCATCAATTCGTATCTGAACAGATTTCAAGAAGGCTAAGGAATCCGACACGATTTCTAAAGTACAGCCTATGATGCCGATGAACGAAATTAACAAATTCCGAGGAAATGTTCTGTGTTAGAAGAAATTGCAGAATTTTGACGCAATAAACAGTGGTTTTTAGCGGTTTAGAAATTCGTCAAACCAATAGAAAAAAAACAAAACAAATTTCTATACAACCAAGTTTTTTTCAAAATGAGACAAAACTGCCTGCTGTATTGACTTGTGTAATATAAATCTATTGTTAACACAAAAATTGTTCTTCATTTACCACGATTTGCACCACACAAATAAAGCAATTTTAATATGCAATGCTAGCTTCTGTAAAGCAAAATTAATAGGGTTATCTCTAACTGGAACACTTCCCTCTAACTGGAAACGCTTTTCTTTTAGGTCGGTAAGTTGTTTCCAGTTAGAGGTTGTGGAACTGTAAAGTAAGAAGTAGTTTTAAATAACTTTATAAAATTTTCAGATTCATAAATGAAAAAAAATTCGATTTAAAAGTTCAATGGTATTTTGTGAATCAAAGATGGTCATTTTCCTATTTTGGAAAATTTTACCTCGGACACATCTGGTTCTTTCATAAAACAGATAATAATCCCGCTGGAAACGCTAATTATGACGACTTACCTATCACGATTATATCAGAACACGAATCAACATATAGAAATTTCAAGTATATTTTTGGAATCCTGGTTGCTTTATCTTTGATTACTACCAAGCTAAAAAAATATAAAAAGGATTTTTTATTTATTTAAAACTTTATACAATCAATGATTAAGCTAATTTAAAATTTATATTTTTTTTGCAAAATTTTTCAAATCAAGTTTAAGTGATTCCTGAGATAAGCCACAGGATTCCAAAAATATCCTTTCATTTCCTATACTGTTAATTTCGTTTTTCGAAAATCGTAATAATAAGTCGTCATAATTAACGGTTTTCCAGCGATACACGAAAGAAATCCTCCCTTTGCCTTCTTGTTATGATGATACAAAGCAAGGGTTATTTCCAAATGTTTGAAAATGACATCTTTGATCACAAAATATCATCTGAACTTTAAAATCGAATTCGCGCCTAACACAATACTATCTTCAATTACCAACTAATAATGTCAGCAAAAAACATTTCATTCAAATAAATTTGCGATTATTGATTCATTTTTGAAATATAATTATTTCCGGAAAAAATGAGTTTTATATCCCTTATTCGACACCCTGCGGAACATGTTTGAGTAGATTTGAATTTTTAACTGCATTGTTTGAACAATTTCATCAAAAAACTTTCCAATCTGCAAAATTCCTTAATGGCGCCGCCCATTGGATCTGTTTTAATTGACCTCTGAGGCTTTGCAGAAACCCCAGGGTCTCTTTAAGCGCCCCTTTATACTTATCGTCCCTTTAACCTCCATCTCCTATAAGGGTGAACAAAAAATCTACTTGCGCTTGGCCCGCCACCGTTGTGGACCGTCTGCGGTTTTTGAAATATTATTTTGGATTAAAAAGAAAATCGAAGCATTAACTCCCGTAGTGAATATTATGGTCATGCGTGACCAGATGCCCTTAATCGCAAATTTAACCCCTTAAATTCATCTTATAAACAAAACCATTTACAAAGTGATCAATCTCGACTAATTGACGTTTGGTGCGTTTTTTTTTTTTTAACTGTAATAACAGTACTTATTTTTCCAAAATTTTCGGAATCACCGAAAAAAACCTTTCATCGTAATCAAGAAAATCTAAGACTTTTTTTTTCTAACAACGAAAGCTCAATAATGAATCATGTGACCGTATATTCAAGAAGTAAGGTTGGCAAAAGTGGTAACTTTTTTTTTCAAAAAATTACTTAAATTACAAATTTTTTTTAAAAAATTGAACAGGTTTTTAGAAAGGTTTTTAAAGACTTTTTTCCATTACATTAAGATCAACAACGATCAACGTGACCTTTAAATTCAGAAATAAGGTTTTGGTTCAAGTACACAAATAGTACTCAAATTTCGTCCAAAAATTCCTTGTGGTCGAATAACACTAAGGGGGTAGGTGTCGGTTTTTTTTTTTAAAAGCCCCCCTTTATAGAATTAATTTTATGATAACATTAATATCGGTATGACTAAAGTTGACCCAAGGATCTCATGGTGGCAAATTATTTTTTTTCAAAAACAATCTAGACAAAATCTGAATTTCAAAAAATTCGAATATTTTTTTTGCTTAACCGCATGAAATACAGGTATTCAACCATGATATAAACATTTTTTATTGGTAATATGACCCACCGGAAAACGATGCATGACATTAAATTATCGGAAATGTTCTTAATCGAATTCTAGAAATTTCAATTATTTTTAAAGCAAAATGTTAAACCTAATTATCAAATTTGACGCTGATTGCTTCACAATTTCGATTAGCTGTAAGTAGATTTTTTGATCAGTGATTTTTCAGCTTCAATTTGATAGTGCTTTTGTTCCAATCAGACGAACTTTTCATTTCCGGATCACTTAAAATTAATTTTCTAGAATTCTAGAATATTAATCAAAAATTCCTTTTCATCACATTGACCCCATTATATTTATCTACCTCAGTCAAAAAACGGCTTTATTCTAAAGATTCGTCTAAAAGAAGAAAGAGTATGAAGTTGAAAAACTGGAAAAATCGGCGTTCAAGTGAGATTCTAGCATAAAAAGGTCAAAATTTGGAAAAATCTCATCACATTTTTGTTCTCATTTATC
>SCLH01000033.1:422952-441738 GCA_004367855.1 Oikopleura vanhoeffeni | reverse complement strand
CATCCAGACTGAATATATATTATATATATTATTATATAATTATATTATTATATAATTATAGAATATATATTATAAATCACCAAGATATAAACGTCCTGACACCTATGATTTGAACATTTTTGTCAGGACGTTTGAGAAACTTTCAGGACGTTGGAGAAACCTTCAGGACGTTTGAAAAACTGTCAGGACGTTTGTCAATATACTTTTTGTTGGTAATTTCATCTTAAAAATACCTTCATTTTAGCTTTTTATTCAACTTTATGAAAATGAGCAAATAAAACTGTGATTTTTAATAAATGGCTTTCAAGATTTTAGCAAAAATAAGAAAAAATTTCATGGGCAACATTAAAACAATAAATTTTGATAATAAATTGATAAATTTTTGTAAGAAATTCCGGTGAAATTTGTTCTTAAAGATATGGAAGGTGACAAGCTTCTGATATTCAAATACTATGAGAGAATTTCCACCCTACAGTTTTTCAAACTTTTTTTGCAAATGTAACAGTTGTATTTATATTTCCCCTATAAACGTGAATTTTTTATGAGTAATTGGAACTAAAAATAATTTTTGTCCCCATATCGCCGAAAGTGCCAATATCGCCAATTTTTTTAGGAAAAAACTTTCAACGATATTGGGCCTCCTCCAGACAGGAGACCCTGTATGAAACCACCTTAGTCATAAATAGATTTATATTTCGACTTATGGAAACGACTTATCCGGTTGAGTTCTTCGACATCCTGAAAACTTAAGGGGGTAGGTGTCGGTTTTTCTTAAACCCTTTATAGAATTAATTTTGATAAATTAATATCGGTTTGACTAAGTTTGACCCAAGGAACTACTCAATGTGGTGCATTAATCTTTTCAAAACTAGGAAGCGAAATCTTGAATTTTAAAATTCAAAATTTTTTAGCTTTATCCGCATAAAGCCGGCATTGCTACCATCGGTATGAACATCTTTTTTATTGGTTAGATAATATGACGCCTGAAAAAATGCATGAAATTAAATATCCAAGAATTTCTTCAATATCGAATTCCTAGAAATTTTAATTTTTTTTAAGCGAAAATGTTAACACCTAGTTGTATCGAATTTTGACGCTTGATTAGTGAAGAATTTTGATTAGCAGTAAGAAGATTTTTTGATCAGTGGAACTGCTCCAGCTTCATTTGGTGGTAATTTTGTTCCGATAAGACGACCTTTTTTTCGAACTTTTCATTTCCGGTTATCTCCAAGTGAATTTTCTAGAATTCTAGAAAATTAATCAAAAATTTCTTCAGACTACATTGACCGCATTGAATTTATCTACCTTAGTCGAAAAAACGGCTTTATTCTAAACATTCGTCTAAAAGTAGATAGAGTTTGAAGTCGAAAAACTGAATAAATTGGCGTTCAAGTGAGATTCTAGAAGAAAAAAATTTGAAATTTGGAAAAAACCTTCCGATTACATTCTTGTTCTCATTTATCCGCTACTTTTTGTAAATTTTGAGACGGTTTGTATGTGGGGTCTAAAAAAAGATAAATTCAAAAAAAACGTTTAGTGTTCTAGAATAGACTCACCACCTGGTGGTGTGATGTAACAATGTTGACTTTGAGATGTGTTATCGTCAGAGGAAGGATAGATCTACAAACGAGTATCCTCATATTCTTCACAACTGCCCTAGAATTGTTCTGAGGCGTGATTGAAAGGTACCAAAAAGCGACACGTACCCCCTTGATTATAATTAAGTATACTAAAGTATAAATCTCAAATGTTTTGAATAAAAATGATCCGATTAGGAAATTTTTCTTGATTTTTTTCGATATCCTTCTACCATCGGAACTTTATCTTAAAAACGTTTACTATCTCTAAAGCGCAAGTTCGAATCCCACTAATGTTGTCTAAGTGATTGTCTTAGTGATTACACACCGATTAAATTTAGAGGTCCCAATGTCAAGCACCCTTGTCTATAATCATACTCAAGACAATCACAAAGACAACATTAGTGGGATTCGCACATGCGCTATTGAGAATCTCAATTTGAAATAGTAAACGTTTTTGAGATGGAGTTCCGTTGGTAAAAAAATATGTGTGGTCACTTTGAGATATCTTTCCAGATTTTCTATCCCCATCCCCATTTTTTGCCTATCTTTTGCTTAAATCTACGTAAAAAGGGGGTGAAAACCCCACGCAAAAGTCATTCCTTTTAAAGCCCTGTTTATAACATAATTATTAATTGTGAACACTGAATATAGCTATTTCTTCATTACAACAGTTATGTTTATTTAAAAAACAGTTTATTTACATGAAAAAATCGAAAAGTGTCAGGACGTTTGGAAAAATGGTATCATTTTCAAATTTTTGTCAGGACGTTTAAGAAACTGTCAGGATGTTTGTTGTCTTGACGTTTGAGAAGGTGGTGTATACATGGGGTACATCACTTTCAATTTCAATTATATTTCATACTTCATTTTCCATATTTTAACAAGGGAATTCTACATAGATATTACAGTTAAATCAAAAATATAATCACAAGCAAAAGAGAAATCGAACAAAAATTAAACTCAGATCCATATTCAGGAACAATTGCTAAAGATCCTGACGTTGTTACTGTTGTTTGCGTCGTTGTTGTTACTACGAGTTTAACTGCATTTGCGTGAACAATAATTTTGGCTGTCTCAGTAAATTGTTCTTCTGTTTTTTCTTGAATTTTGACAAATGCTAATTTGCTGGTTTCGTCATGTCCCATTGTTAACCAGGAATTGTCAAAAACAACTTTTGCCAATCTTGTTTCCTCTTTGGCGACGTAATCCTGAAAATATCATTATAACTAACTAGAATACAAATCGGGAAAAGGTTGCATTCAGCAATTTTCTGGCGTGGGCGCAGCTATTTATTTTGTATAACCGGACAATGAGTGACGCGCACAATGTAAACACACAACTCCGCCAACCCCTGAATCAGGGGCCCTGATGTCTATTGTATAAACAACAGCGTCGGAATTTTTGCCAATAACTTTCCACGTATAAGCCCGACGCAAGGTAAAAAATGCTTTGATTAGTCGATTAAAACAAGGTCTAGAATTTATAATTAGTTGAAGGATGGTCAGAGTAAGAATTTTGGCTGATTTTTTGATCAATTTTACGTCACAAATGCGAAAGTGACTGTTTTCGAAACCTCAGAAACTATCCATGGATAATTGACGCAGTAATTCGAATAGTGCTTCTAGAATGTATAAATTGTATTTTATTGAAGAAATTATCAAAGATTGATCTTTGATAATCCTTTCTCCTGCTTTCTCACTCCGCGTCACTACTGTGACATCAGATAACACTGTTCTGAGGCGGAGTGAGAAGGCAGGAAAAAGGATAATCTTCGGTATAATACACCAAATTGTATTATATATATGAATTCCAAAATGATTACTTATAAAAAGGGAGCATTCAAAAAACTATCATTCATCTGCCAGAGAGAAACTAAAGGTCTTAAAAATACGGATATCACTTGAACAAAAATTGTGTGCAGATTTTGAAAATAAAACAACTGTACTTAATAAATAAAATAGAATGTTAACATTAAAAGTTTATTTAATTGTTTTTTATTCATAAATATATTCAAATATGCCTATTTTTTGCATGTGAAACATGCCTATCTCTTACGTAGGTTTTTTTGTGGGTTTTACTTATACGCCCGACGCTGCTGTATGAAGGGAAATCAGAGTTAAAAGTGATAGGTGGCATTTGAGTTCCAGTTAATGGGGGTACCCGTCGGCATTTTTTGCAACCACATTTTTAGAATTTCCGTAAAAATGCCTTCTGATGATTTAAATCGATGATTGAAATTTTGGAACCTTTCTCTATGTTTAAAAGTTCTTTTTCGTTGTTTAGAAAAAGTGGGCAAGATAAAATATCTTTTATTTCCAATTTTATAGTTTATATTAGAACTTGATATAATAGAGAGATGATATAAGTATTCTTGCACTGCCCTTAATAATCTCGACAGAATCCCTCAAAAATTTGAAATATACTCGAAATTTAAATTCGCCTTTGGGGCCACTTCGCGGTCTCCCGATAACGTTGCAAAAAATTATAGCCAGAGAAAACCCCATGAGAAAAAGCTATAAACCAAAAAATCTCACGCCATAAATGACCGTAAATTGTTTTTGACTGTCAAAATTTCTAATTTGAAATCCTCTACTTGTTATATTTTTTTTCGATCATGATTTTAACACACGTTCAATAAAACTTCTGCAATTGGTTCATTTGTTTCATCAAGAGGAACAGTAACCGAACTTTCAATTTCCAAATTGATCACAATATCTATCTCACCGTCGAAATCTGTTTTCCGTCTTTTTCGTTCTGAATTTGAAAATTATAATCTGAAAATTGTAAATCAATTCTAATCGGTCTAAATTTTTACCCATGAGAATTTCAATGTAGGGCAAGATTGTGAAAGGGATCATCCCCGACCGGATTTTCTATCCCCATCCCCATTTTTTGCCTATTTTTTGCTTGAACCTACGCAAAAGAGGATGAAAATCCACGCAAAACCTATCTTTTTTACAACCCTGATGTAGGAGCTCTAACATTTTTTATCTCTATAAATGTGAAAAACAGGCACCTTGCAAGAATAAATGTTAAGCGCTGAAGATTAATTTTGCTAAAATTTCAGCAATTTTCGAAGACCGAGAAGCAGAAAACTTGATAACAATGCTATATATTTTGAAATTTATATCATTTGGATACATAATACAAAAAATGAAAAAGTAGGGTCGCAGGACAATTCCTGAGCATTCTTTTGCCCAGGAACTTTTCAATAATTCCGTGGCAAACAAATTTCGAAAGTTCCTGAGCAAACAAATCTAGAAAATTTGTTTTCCCAGGAACTTTCTTGAAAAAAGGACAAGTTCCTGGGCATGAACAATTTGTTTTTATTTGTCCCGGAATTATGCTGTATTTGAGAATAATTCCTGGGCATGATATGTTTTATGAAGGTTATAATATTTGTTGATTTCTTTAAGGGGATAGCAGCGATGTGGCAGTTTGGTACATTTTTTCGGAGTGATTTATGAAAGAAAAAAAAATGCGAAATTTTTTTTTATTTATTTTCTTCAATAAAAGTGTTCATTCTTGCAAACGTTTATATTTTTAATTCCTCAACGATACTTAAGTATCTGTAAAAATATCAAAAAACCACTTGTTCCACTATTAACTCCATTCCAAACTTGTCCCGATGTGCAGAGTTATTTTTTTAAGGCGACGTCCATTTTATAAACTTTCAAGGCATTTTCGGGTGTTATGCGCTAATTTGTGGGCAGAATTATTATCCATATGAAAAAATTTCCTCAAAAATGAAAGTTTTTTTTTCATGAAAAAAAAGAGAAAAACAGCTTTTAAGGAAAAAAAAATGAAAACTTCAATGCGTTTAAATATGAAAACTCCTGAACTTTTGAAAAGAAAAGTAGCCTATAACACCGCAAAATTTAAATTGAGTTTTTTTAGAAAATAATAAAAAATTTTTATAAATTACGCTCGCCAAATGCACAAACCGGTGTCACAAGAAGTGTTGTAAATTTTCATCCAGTAGATCAGAAACGAATATTCGGATTGACCTCCTCCATCGGTTGAAATACGAAATCAAATAGATACCAGAACCAACTTACACAACTGATTCGGGCTTGATTTTCAAAAGGAATCGAACAAAAGCATAATGAAAATTTTTGACTTGATTTGCGAAAAATTTTGTCATAATGATGTTCTAGAAAAAGTCGACAAAAATGCCACAATGATGATCATGTTATGATTTTTTAAACAGCAGTCAGAAAATATGTAGACATGCATGGGCAAAAAAGTTAATGTGGCTATTTTTTTCGTTTTATCTACAGATTTATAAAAAAAACAAAAAAAATTTTGGCGTTGGAAAATGCGTAAATTTAAATAATGTTTTGGAAGTTTTTTTGAAAAATTTTACGAATTCAAAAATAAAGTTCGGAACTCAAATCGTTCCTTAAATAGATTAAAAAAAATATTTTAATGAGCTGATACACATTTATTCTGGTTCAGCTAAACGATAATAAGCACAAAAAAATAAACCAACTAATTATTTTCGTAAGTTAAATTGACGCCAATCTGCCACATCGCTGCTACCCCCTTAACTGATACATTAATGACAATCAAGTGATGTCAGTAGGGTTTTTCGAGATATAATCATATATTATGTTTTCAATTAAAAAATGGTATTTTTTGACGTTTTGGTTTATTCCATAATTATACAGTGAGAAGTAAATGAATTTGAATATAAGGAAAACTTTTTATTGTTTCGATAGCAGGTTTAACTAATAAGCAAAATATTTGCAGTTTTTAGCAGTTTAAGAATCGAGCCTCGTTGGCCAATATTTTTTGTCATATGTTCGAGAGGGAAATCATCGAAAATGAAATTAAAAATGGTTACATCCTTGCATATTACAGATATGTTGGCGACATACTTGTCATTTAAAAAAAAAGTCAACAAATAGATCTTTTGGAAAAACTCAACCGGTTCGATAAAAATTTTAGGTTTTACAATGGAAAATACAGTAGATGATAAATTAAATTTTCTGAATACAACTTTAATCATTGTATGACTAATTACAAAACCGCTGTATCCCCTGAAAGCTATAACATCGGTGCGTTTATCGGTGACCTTTATCGCTGTAACCATTATACGACTAATGATGAGGCAAGGGATCGGGCAATAGAAAAATCGAAAAATATTTATCTGAAAAATCACTACCCCCTTAACTTGCTTAATCAGAAAATCGAAGAANACAAAAACGTCAGGACGACCTTGATTATCCGAATTTAGAAAATTATTCACTCACTTACATACACAAGTCTCCGCTGCTCAAATGTGGCCACTTATATTCATAAAATATTGCGCCAATTTACACCCAATTATAAATTGGAGATAGTTTTTTCGACAATAAAACTTGACAATGTCATTCATCCCCGTTTAAAACCGCAGAAAAAATATTTCCAAAATTGTAATTTGTGCTATAAATACATTTGTGAGTGTAACGCGTCATATATTGGCGAAACTCAACGATTACTTCATTCTAGAATTAAAAATCATCGAACTACAGAATCATCAGTTCTTCATCAGCATATGCATATTCAAATATGCTCTTCGTATCATTTTATATTGTACTAGGTGTTGACCAGGACAACAGTACACAAAAAGAGCAACTTGACTTCTTTGAAAGTCACTCTACTATAATTGTAAAAAATTTAGCTCATAAAAACACTAGAAAAATTTTCGAAGGCATGTTAATTTGCCTGGAAACCTAATTAGTTAAACCTGCTCTCGAAACAAGAAAAAAATGTTTCTTTATATTCAAATTCATTTGCTTCTGACTTTATGATTATGGAATAAACCGAAACGTCAAAAAATACAATTTTTAATTGAAAACATTAAATAAATCAAGTAATGCATGTGTTTATCATTTTTGAACAGTATATTGATTAATTATGAATTACATTTTTTAAATTTATTAAATTATGATAAAATTTAGAGTTTATTTTGTAAGTTGCTATCTTAATTACAACTTTTCATAAATGAGGCATTGTTTGGTACTGAGCTACGCAAGATAATGAATCATTGATAGGGTTGCGCACGGGAGAACTAAAATCTAGAGTAAACATTGATAAAAATAATCAATAGCATTCCGGGGTGAAAAATACAAAATTCTACCGTGCGCAACCCTTATTATTGAATAGTAATGTATCTAAGATTGTGATCTCTAGGCCTCGGGTTTCGCGTTTGAAGTTATTTTCGAAGCTTTTACTGGTCAGAGTCGTTCTATCCGGTGCTATCATTGGTCAAACGCGTACGCGTTACGGGAGGCCCAGAGATCCAAATCTTTTCCATAGTGATTTTTTTTAATTCTAGATTATGAATACTAAAAAATATTATTCTTCAAAATCAGATAAATTTGCTTCAGTTTTCATTTATCCCCACTAGGGCGTCATGACGCGTCACCTGTCGATTCGACTCAGAAAAAATATCGAAACTGAGAATTTTCAGTACTCCTATCGTGTTCCTTGGTTAATTTGGAGCAAAAACCTTGCTAATGACTTTTTGAAATGTTAACTCCCTGGTGTCTAAAATGAGCAAAATAGATACCAGAGGCACAAACCAAAAATAACTTATGTGAATAGTTAATAAGTCTAGAATTGATATCTACACAGAAAATTTATATCGGCAACGAATACTTAATTACATGTACTTATTGGTATATGGATTACCCGCGCTCAGAGTACAAATCCTAAATATTTGAATGATACAAACAACGCAAGATATTAGCACCCAATCAAAACCCTTGATTGCGGAATAGGCCGATTTCATCGGTCAGATTAAGAAAGGATCAACGAATCAAATGCTCAGATTTCGCATTTTTCAAATATTTAGGATTTGTACTCTGAGGGCGGGTGATCCATATAAAATAAAGACATCTTTTTTCACTTAGTGTAATTTGTTAAATAAATCATATAATTGAAACATATAATTTAGATATTTTGATGGGCGTATTCATGGGCTCTGTTGAATTTCTCCGTTTAGTTATTTTCGGGAATCATCAAATACGATGTCATCCATTTTTTTTAATTTAATAATGAACAATTTACCTAATAATTAAAAAAAACGCATTAAAATTTTTCTTGAAAGTTTTGCCCGGGAATTTTCCATATTTTTGCAATAATTCATGTAGACTGTCACCTGTCGAGGCCAAAATCGAGATTAAGAGCGGTTAAAAAAATCCGAGGCGGCCATTCCTGATAATTTTCCGCGAAAAAATTGAAAAAAATATTTTTGTAAATTTTCGAACTAAAGAACAAGTTGGATACAATTTTTTTTTTAATTCTACAAATACGATGCCCAGAAACTTTCATCAAAAATGAAATGATTCCTCGGCAAAAACAACAATGCCCAGGAATTTCTCGAAATTTTACCCAGGAATTCTCTAGATTTTACACAAAGTTCCTGGGCAAAAAAATTGTTGTTTTTGCCCAGGAATTGCCCCCTCACCAAAAGTGGGTCAATTTTCTGGATTTATTTATTTTCAGCTTTTAAATATATTTCCAAAAATAAAGTTTATTTTCGATTTCTTCGTAAAATTTCGCGTAACATGTTTAATTCCAAAATTTTTTAACATCACCAATTTGTGATAACTCTGAATGACTATTTTTATATTCTTTAAAGAAACGGTTATTGACCGTAAACGGTTATTGACCTTTGCTTTGGTTGGACTGGGAACTCACAAGTGGAGAGTCATCCTAGTACTTTCAAATTGATTTCAGCGAAAAGCTTAGTTAACTCTCAGCCGTCCGTACGGCTGTGCACAGCCATATCGACTTTGAACGGTTTTTTCCACTCTTATACATAATGAGATCATCAAGAGAGAGATGTACAAAATGAGATCATTGTTGACAAAGTGAACGCTCAAACTTTTTGCCAAAAATTATATCTGTTTTTTTTGGGAATCACAGTACTTATTTCTTCCAAGAAATCTCAAATCTCTCCGAAATGTATTTGAGGCTAATTTACAAAAAAAATAAAACTTTTCTGCCATTGCGGTATAGACTATACGGTATATCCATTATTATCCCCGGGTCACTTTAAAAACTTATTTGCCTGTTAAAAGAATAGGGAATAAGTTTTCAAAGTGACCCGGGGATAATAATCCATATAGTCTATACCGTATAGTCGAATCTGCTCCGGAACGTATGATATTGAATAGGGGGCTATACAAAATTAATGTGGTTGAGTCTTCATTTCTCTTGAGTGTCTTCGCGCTGATTTATCAACGAATTACACTTCACTTCAGGCTTAATACCTCCTATGTTTTCATGGTTCAAATAATATAGTTTATTTTGAACTTTTGAACCATTTTTTTTCATCATTAGCGAGATAATTTTCACATCGGAGACTTAATTGGGTAGGTCCTTTGATAAAAAACCAAAGACAATTGGCATTTAATGATCTGGCTTCACAGAGCGAAACGCGCGGATGGGCCATCTTTAACTGCGGTCTTAATTGACTTCATTTTAATTGATTTCAGAGAAAACCGCTAAAACATCTGATGTTTACACTTCAGTTAGCTTAAGTTGATCCCAAAGAATATACAAAATAGTTGAATAACATACTGTAGAGAATCACAACGTTTCTGTCATTTGCTATCGTATATCAACTTGCTTTGGGATCACCCTTATCAAGTTCCCAAAGTAATATTTTTATTCATCTTATTCTAATCCGTTGTTACCAAATTAATAAAAGATAAACCCTTTTCGACAAGGGTATGTTACATACCGTATGTAGATGATGTATCGATAATACAGTAAGTTGTGTATCTGTAAAAAAACTTTCGTAATCTTTTTTCGAATAAGGTAACCGCTTCGGACTCAAAAATTCACATTTACAGCATGTGCCATATTTTCAGGAATCGTTTCTTTACGACGCCGCGTCTTGACGCAACCCTTCGCTTTTGAGTCAGTTATTCTATGTTTTGTAACCGCTATTTAAACGTTCCTGGAGAACCTGCGGACTAAAAGTCACTTGTTGCACCTTTTGACCAACTTTTAAAAAACATCCAATCCAAAAAAATCCGAATCTGACGATCACCTCAAATAATTCTCTACAGATGGGCTTAAAAAAAATCAGTACCCAATTTTGACTTTCGCGACGCTATGGGATACTCCAGTCAATGAAAATGGTTTTGTTTTGAACGATGGCTTGTTTTTAAAATCTTTTTGTGTGTGTCTTCATAGATACGATCTAAGTAAAATCAGAACAATGGTTGCCTGACGATTTAAATAAAAATTTTGAAAGTCAAATTGGGTACTGGTTTTTTCAGCCCATCTTGTAGAGAATTATATTGAGGTGATTGTCAGATTCGGGATTTTTTTTGGATTGGATGTTTTTAAGTTGGTCAAAGGTGCAACAAGTGACTTTTAGTCCGCAGGTTCTCCAGGACGTTAAATAGCGGTTACAAAACATAGAATAACTGACTCAAGAGCGAAGGGTTGCGTCAAGAAGGGGTTTTTCAACGTTATCAGATCAACCGGCTGACCAAATTTACCGGTAAAGTACAGCTTCCGGTACCGGAACGGATAATTCAATGATTTAAATGAACAAAAAGATGCGCACTTATCGATTTTCTGGAGATGGTACTATAAACTAGGGGTCAAAAGTGACCGCAAGGTAGCGATAAAATGGAATTTATATTATGCGAAAATACCCATTATCACTTTCGATTGTAACGCAAAATAAAAATTCGCCTCACGCGCCACTTTGCTATCACCGTTTACCCCTAGTTTATATAACCATCTTCAGAAACCAATAGTTGTGCATGTTTTGATACATTGAAATTATTGAAATGTCATTTCCAGTAGTGAAAGCTGTACTTGACCGGGCAATTTTGATCAGCCGGTACATCTGATATCGTTGCAAATGGAAAAACCTTTTTGAGACAACCCTTTGCTTTCAAGTCATCTTCTTTAAATTTTATTACCGTTATTTCAACTCCAATGAGAACCCGAAAAAAGATCACTTTCTGCACCTTCGAACCGATTTTTTGGGAAAACCTCAAGACAAAAAACTAACGCCACACGTTTTTAATTTTTGGCGAAAAAAATAACTTATTCCCGATATCGTCGAAAGTGCCAATATCGCCGAAATTTTCAATATTGGTAAAACTGCCAAAAATTGAACCTTCGCTGTATTTGTCAAAAATGAAAAATTGTGAACTAACCAGTTGCAACAAATTCAATGCTACAATCGGTAATTTCTGAATCAGCATCAGCCCAGTTTTCTTTAATAGTAGCACAAATGTCTTTTTCTACTTCAGTCACAGCATTTATATCATTTTGAACCGATTCCCACCAATCGGAGTCCAAAGAAATGACAACTTTTGCTGTGTTTGTAACATCGTAAGTCACTGTTACGATTGCATCCACTGAAAATGAACATGGTTATATCTTGACCGATAAGATTTCTAAGTTAAAATAGCACAAAATGTAAGCAAGAATTTGTAAACAATAAATACAGGGGGGGGCTCATTTATCGCCGAAAGTTTTACGCCAACAAATTTTGGCGATATTGAGCAGTTCCGGTGATATTGGCACTTTCGGCGATATGTGAATAAAAATTAAATATTTCAATAAAAATGAAAAGACGCTTAATTTGAAATGACATCATAATTTGAAAAGTTTTTTTTAATTTTATTAGGAGTTTAACGCTAGGTTTGAATAAAATAAAAAAATCAGAATGTGTTCCGCCGAACGCAATGAAATAAAATTAAAAAAAAGTAGGTAGATTTGGGAGATAAAATTTTAAATTATGACGTCATTAATGACGCACTCAAAGTGATTTTAATAAAAACTTGAAACGCTCACGCTAATTCGGCAATATTGGCACTTGGAGGATTTTTGCTGACAATCGTTAAAGCGTAGGGTGCGTTACGTGCGTAGCGTTTTCGGCGATATTGGCAATTTCGGCGGTATAAGGCCTAACCCTGTCACTACTTTAATTATAAAGTTTAAGTCAATCAGGACTAGATACCAGAAAACGGCTATGTAAATTTTAACCGAACAAGTTAAAATTACAAAGCCACCAAAATAATACATATTTTTATACGGAATTATTGGGTTTTCGAATTTTTTAAAAGGATTTAAAACTACTGATTTTATAAAGAAACTCAATTTGGCTAAAGAGGCTTTTTGAAAGGCTTATAAGTTTTTATAGCTGAAATTCTTTAAGTGGATATTGTTTTTCACTATTAATTTAAAAAACTCTGATGTTTCTAAAACTGATTTTTTTTTTTTTTTGTACCCAGAAGTGCTTCAAAAATAATGAAAGGTGCTGTTTTTGCCACTTTGGCCGCTAAAATTTATGTTTTCCTTCATTGTATTCACAAATCCATTTTCAACGAACTGGAGGTTTTCAAAACAACTTCAAAAACTGGTACTTCCAGATTTTTTTTGGAAATTTTGGATTTTTTTACAATAATAATATTTTGTATAGCTAAACAAGCCAAGATATGACCAAAAACTGAGTCCATATCACTTCAGAATATATGGAATGTATATACAGAAGGAGGCCGATATGATATCGCCGACCCAATATCGCCAAATTTGCGGAAATCGCCGAAAAAAATTCACGCAATCTGACGATTTAAGCTAAAATATTTTTTGTGTCAATATCGCCGAATGTGCCAATATCGCCGAATTTGACAATCTCGCCAAATTTTTTCGAGATTTATATCTCAAATTACTTTTTGAGCGTCATGAATGACGTCATTTTCAGAATTGGCTTTCCCAAATCTAGTCTTTTCAACTTTTATTTGATTGCTTTTGGTAGAGTATTTAATTTAAATCATTTTGGGAATTTACTTCATACAAATCTATTGTGAAACTCTTTATAAAATTAAAAAAAATGTTCGATATCTCTTTAACACCTTTTGGGTGATTTGAAAGATGTAGGTTGGGGGAGCCAATCCTGACACTCCTGAGACCCCTTCTAGCCACTCATGAGGCCGCTTTCTCTTCTTTTCAGCCTACATCTATCAAATCACCCAAAAGGTGTTAAAGGGATATATCCCTTTATCACTTTTTGGTTAGAATGCGTAGCCACTGCTCCTTTTAACGTGTGATTTTAACGTTGTGGCTACGCATTCTAACCTAAAAGTGATAAAGGGATATGACGACATTTTGGAAGCCTACGCGTTTTTTCATTTTTTGAACAAATTTTATATTTCTGTTCCGATATCGCTGAATGTGTCAATGTCGCCGAATTTGCCAATATCGCCGAAATTTTTCAGAAAAAAACTTATAGAAAATATTGGGCACCCCTGTACAAGGTGCTCAAGGGGATGTTGCGGATTTGGACATTTGCCAGGCTTCGTACGGCCAAAATGATTGAGGTGGAACATTTTTGAAGAATAGATTTGAAAGATTCATTCTTGATCTCGCGATTTTATTTGACATTATAATACCAATTCCATTGTCCATAGGTCATTGACCATCTGGTTAACTGTACGAGGCCTTGCAAATGTTAAAATTTGTCCGCACCACCCCAATGGGGCCCCACACGCAAATTTGAAACATGTGAAAGGTTACCTTCAAGAGCACTTTTACCGATATAAATTTCAGCATTTCCATCTTCACCTTCAATAGTGATTGTATCATCTGTATCACCAGCATTTATGAAAAAAGGAGAAGAACCTGTCGACACTCTTCCCGAATTTACTGCTTGGCAAGTTATATGTGAAATTTTAGAATATAGTTTACCACTCGGATTTCCAAAGGCATCAATTTCCAAATCAAATTCATGCATTGTCACCAGTTCACTTGTAAATAATGGTGATCCTTCCAAACTAGAAAATACAAAAAAAACTAGCGGGAAAAACTTATTGAAATTTTTTTATTAAGATCTTATTTGCTTTAATCGATGTACCCAGACAGTGCCAATTGGTACTGAGTAGTAGCGGGCCCGTTTTCACAGTACAATACACACGAATTTTATGAAATTGATATTTTATTATTTATTAATTTTTCTTTCTTTTAGTCGTGAATTTATTGTTCAAATTTACTGGATCGTGAATAAAAGCCATTTGTTTTAGTCGAAATAGTAAAAAGGAAAAAATTATGTTTTTGAACTTGAAATTTTTTTTTCAAAATCTTAAGGAATTTACTTGGTATTAAATTATAATTTCATTTTTATCTGAAAGTGATGAACATATTTGATCGTCCAATCACAAATTATTTTTGTCAGCTAGGAATTCACATGTCAACCGAAAAAAAATGAATTTATAAATTAAATAAGGCTTCAGTAGAAAATCAGTCAAAAGAAGAAAAATTATAAACTTAAAATCCTGAAAATTATGTTTCACGAAAAGACATCACTCTACTTTAGGTTATTTGATAAAAGTATCCAAATAGACTCTAGCTGCGCTCCAGGAAAAAATTGAATGTACAAGTTGCCTTATAAAAACTAAGATAATTATTCCCTAAATTACCTGATACTACAGTTTTTTACTACTGTATTTTGAAAATCGCGATGAAAAATTACATAATTCTTAAAAGTTTTATATAAAGTATTTCGGTATAAACATTTTTGAGAAGCGTTAACAATTTTTGTTATTTTTCAAAAATTTGAGTATACAATCGAGTAACGTAGTCTAAATATCTAGTCCACGATGGGGCTTGTCCACCAACCAATAATTTATAAACGAATATATACTGTATAAACTATACTTAACCCCCACCTGTTTGTGATGTTATATTACCTACCTGCAACTGAGTGTTTTAAAACACACAAGTAATTGCTGACTAACGAAGCATGGCTACATTGCTAGGGTACCTATACATTGCGCAGCTGGCAAAAAATACGATTTCAGATTAATTTTTATGGTGCCTACTTTTGCTGTACTCTCAGGCTTCCAATTCGTTAAAAAGGAGATAATTTTCATTTTTTCTAATTAAAAACCGTAAGAGCGTGATCACAACAAAATTTTGGTTGAAACAAAATAAATAATTTTTGAATAAGTCTAAAAAAAATTTTTAGGAATTTGATGGAAAAATTCAATCATCGAAAATGCGTAGGTGAAAAAATGTGTGTTTTGTTAAATTATTTCCGTTTCATCTTCCGTAAACGGTTTATTTGCCTATCTTAGGTAGAATGTCATGAGCCACAAATACTTTATAGAATTTCTTGCGCGCGTTGTGCACCTTCTCAAATCGTCAATTTTAAATTTTGACCGCCATTTACACCACCAGGTGGTGCCGGGTACCAAAATAAATAATGTCAAAATATTCATCTCCGAAAGAATATTCCGGTCTGATGAGCAATTTATGAAATTCATCAAAATTCTTGAAATTGAAAATAAGGGGAACTTTCGGGGGTCTGTTCGGATATTCCGCCGGCCGAAATGATACTTCCCCAAAATATTTTTGGTCTCTGTGTTTTAAAACACAGAAATACAGGTGGGGGTTGATATTTCTTTTGAACCAAAAATTTTTAGCAGGCCTTTCAACCAATTAAAAAATCAAATTTTTTGAAAAAATTTTGTTTTGAAAAATTTTTGAAATATTTTTTCTGAGAATTTTATTCTAGCAATTTCCAAAAATTCTTCAAAATTCAAATTTCAAAATTTATTTTCTGTCTTTCGCCAACCAGAGATTTACATATAAGTACAAGTAGTAACCAATCTTTCAGTGAAAAAAATCTGCTTTTTGGTTAACTTATGATATAACGAAAAGTGTCAAAACGTTAGTGTAAATGTATTATTCTGAGATTTGCGTACGTGGTGTACTGCTAAAATACCGTTTTTCAGAAAAATATACTGATCACTAAACGCGCCATAAAATTTCAGATCAAGCCCTACTTTTTAAAAATCGTTACTAATTGGTCGATTTCAGCACAAAATATAATCGTGAACATGCTAGTATAGTATAAAGTTTAGACTATAAACTGTATAGAAAATTGTAAAAAATTAAAACTTTTCTCTGCCCACACATTTTTTGAGAAATTCTAGATTTCAATCTTTGAAGTCTTGAAACTTACAATTCTTATATCTTAAAAACCTGAAAGATGCTCACGCGAAACGTTGTTTAATTAATTATAAAAATAAACTGTATAGTTAACATTTTGCATCCTAGAGTTATTCCTGATGAGATCATATAATTATCTAAACATTCAATTTTAATGACCTGAATGTGAAATATCTTAAGACAAGCTCTAGGAAAAACTATTTCTCAAGCAAGAATTTTCGGAGATAACTTTTCGGCGATAAGTTAATTTAGCCATTTCGATAAACACCGAAATTGTTTAATTCAGTTCAAATTCGTTACAACAGAGTTTCATTATTTTTATTTAGTGCAATTTTGTGAAAAACAGTCTTGTGAACTCAAGGCTTTAAAATAGTTATTTCCTTAACTGGTACATTCTTAACTGATACAAACTACAGTATGTACTTTTTTTACTCGCGAAGTGAAAATTGTCCTTTAGGTAATTACAGCCAATAAATAATAGTAACTAGGTGGATTTTAGTTTTCAAACCCTTCACATCAGCTATAGCTTGGGCGTCAAATAAAATTCCACCTAGTTACCATTTTGAATTGTCTGTAATTAGCTAAAGGAGAATTTTCACTTCGCAAGTAAAAAAGTACATACTGTAGATATCTGGTACAAGTTTTTGAAGGTGGTTAATGTGACTCTCACAAGCGTTTAAGGCATATAGCCTTTTGAAAGGCTACTTTTTGAGCTATTTTTGACCTTATTACAGAAAAAGTAAAAGTGCTTGCGACTTTATTCTTTTCTAGTCCTCGAGATTAAGGGAGTACTGGTCGCATTTTAAGGCCAAAAACAGGGTTTTCAGCGTCGGCCTCAGATGAAGTACTTAGACAACAGCGACGACATTATGTATTTCAGGTTTAGGGATAATTAACATTAATCTTGCTTTCACAAAACAAGCAAAAGCCCTCTGATTGGTCCGGACCAATCAGGAACGACCTTTCAAAGTGGCACTATTTTTGCACTGTCAACAATGCCTACTCCTCCCTGAGTTTTGAAGATAGAGAATACTTTTACAGCTTTATTGACCCAAGAGAACGAGGCAAACCCCAAGTTCAGTCTTTTACTCAAAAAAATCCTCATTCCGGGCGCTTAATGAGCAAAAAATTGTTTTTTGGCCTTATTGAGTGCCTCGGGGGAAAATACTACTCCTCCCTGGAGTTTTGACGCAGAGAAACTAAAACTTGGTATGTATACGATCCTGAGGATACGCGCAAGCCCTAGTTCGCCAATTTTGCATTTTGTATCTCAGTTCTTTTTTGGAACCGCGATTGCAAACTTCTCAGAAAATTTCAAAAATTTGAAAAAAATCACACTTGAATTATGTTTCAAATCGCGGATGAAAATACTTTTTTTTATGAACAAATGAAAATAAAAGACATCTGATCAATGTATTTTTATCCATATTTTCAGAAAAAACATTTTCAAACTAATCTGGAAAATTTCATGTCCGAGTATTTAAATGCGACCAGTACTCCCTTAAGGTAAGACTTAAACTCCAATAGTATGTAATTCACATTGTGACTTTATTAACCCTATAAAAAATGATACTTACAAATTGTGCTTCAACCTACACAATTCATTTTTTAATGACATCGGAGGCTTCAGAAGAAAAAATAATAATGGAAAAGGTTAACCCACATACTCAGAAGTTATGAACAGTGACGTACTCAGCGGTGGCCAAATCTGGCCACCTGACTTTAAAAAATCATATTTTTATCCAAGTTAACGTTAACGAAAATATAAACTATTTATTCAACAGCTTCAACAATTATTTGATAGAAAAAAAATTAAAATTATATTTTCTCGGTTTTTTACGATAATTTTTTCTTTGAGACAATATCGTAAATAGAAAATATTTGACTAAAACCTTCAATTGAAGAAAAACGGTAAGGAAATAGTTTTGTCATATAAATATAAAAAATAACCGCACGATAATTTGCCACCGTAACAGACCTTTCGCGATATTTTTTGGCTTCTAATAACAACGTCATAAGTACTTTTATCAAGTTTGTGCGACAAAAAAATAACAAAGAAATTTAGTTCGCGCCGCATGGTTGTCCGATTTTACCAGGTGTTGAAAAGTAAACAGTATCAATTTTCAATATATTGGTTAGAGGGACACATGAGTTGTTGTTTTGCACAAAAATAACTTATAATCATATATATTTTTGCAAGAAATTACCTTTTTCGAGAGAAAATCGAAAA
>SCLH01000033.1:388244-421975 GCA_004367855.1 Oikopleura vanhoeffeni | reverse complement strand
ACCCCCTTAACCCACATACTCAGAAGTTATGAACAGTGACGTACTCAGCGGTGGCCAAATCTGGCCACCTGACTTTAAAAAATCATATTTTTATCCAAGTTAACGTTAACGAAAATATAAACTATTTATTCAATAGCTTCAACAATTATTTGATAGAAAAAAAATTAAAATTATATTTTTTCGGTTTTTTACGATAATTTTTTCTTTGAGACAATATCGTAAATAGAAAATATTTGAATAAAACCTTCAATTGAAGAAAAACGGTAAGGAAATCAGTTTGTCATATAAATATAAAAAATAACCGCACGATAATTTGCCACCGTAACAGACCTTTCGCGATATTTTTTGGCTTCTAATAACAACATCATAAGTACTTTTATCAAGTTTGTGCGTCAAAAAAATAACAAAGAAATTTAGTTCGCGCCGCATGGTTGTCCGATTTTACCAGGTGTTGAAAAGTAAACAGTATCAATTTTCAATATATTGGTTAGAGGGACACATGAGTTGTTGTTTTGCACAAAAATAACTTATAATCATATATATTTTTGCAAGAAATTACCTTTTTCGAGAGAAAATCGAAAACAATTTGATGTGTGTAAATCAAAAAGAAAGAAAAAATTTTGATTTTATGAATATTTTATTTTCATTTTTTGACACATAAAATAAATCCTAAAATCACGGTGGCAAAGTTCATAAAATCTATTTTTTTAATTTTTTCAAGTTCAAATCTCATTTGAATTTTTTCAGGGCCCCGATTCCGGGTCGACAACATTGCTTTATCTCAAGAACTACAAAAGATAGAGAAAAGATAAATAAGCCAAAAGATAGAGAATTTCAAAAACACCGATCATTTTAAATATAAATGTTTTCGGAAAAAGTTAACTGATTAAAAATAGAGATCGCAAGTCACTTTGGCCAGATATGGCCAGCGCTGAGTATGTGGGTTAAGAATTAAATTTTCTAAAAAGTGGCTTTTTCAGAAATAACTTGCAATTTTTGGTCTGCAATCTACAGGTGTTTTCCGAAATAAAAATTTACTCAGAGCCGTCAGGACAAAAATTGAAAATGCAGCAGTTTCAGACAAAATTTTCCTTTAAAGTGAATCATTTAGAAGCAACCTGCAATTTCTGGTCTTTAATTTACAGCTGTTTTTGAAAATAGCTCCATGCCTCGGAGGGTTAAAGGTTTTTTCTGAACTATTGATTATATTCATGAAAACCCGAAAAAAAGACTTGCAAAAAAATTATACAACATTGAAATACCAAAAGAGGTACAACTTGAAAACGTTTTAGATTTTTATATCCTAGAACTCAATATATATCCCTTTATCACCTTTTGGTTAGAATGCGTAGCCACAACGTTAAAATCACACGTTAAAAGGAGTAGTGGCTACGCATTCTAACCAAAAGGTGATAAAGGGATATGAAACTGGTGACTTAACTTGATTTCTGTATCACACAAAACAAATATCTCTGAAATTCGCATTTTACTGGAAAATAAAAAAATAAAGTACAAAGAAGCTCTTTAAGAAAAGTTATTGGGACGTTTTTTTAACTGTAACAACTTTTGGGACTCGGTATTTCTATCAGTTAAAGAGAGTGGTCTGTAATTATTATTCAAAATCACCGCTTATTCAAACTGAAGTGTACAGTAAAATTCACTGAAACAGAGCAGCGGGTTTAAAACAATTTACAGTAGTTGTCGGTAATTGGCAACACACGAGCTTTTGGTCAAAAGTGTTGCTCATTTCTCTCACTGTTGGGGAGCGTGCTTTCCGTACCCAAATTGGTCTACATTTTTTTGTTATTTAGGTCAACTTGGGTACGGAAAACACGGGCGGAATCATTCTTCTTGAGAAAGTTTGACACCATAAACTCAAACAATCCGAACTAAGGGTGTTAGTTTTGCAGATGAGTCTCTCGGTACTGACTCTACTTATGCGGCATAAGTTATGCCTATTACTGTGTTCCAGTGCAGTCGGTGAAATTGCTAAACCACCCTAATGACGCATAACCATGACGTTGCGTTTTTCACAACATATTTTTCATTCAGACCAATTTGGGTACGCTAAGCACGCCCGTGCTTTCCGTACTCAAATTGACCTAAATAAAAAGGATTAATGCAAACCAATTTGGGTACGGAAAGCACGGGCGTGCTAAGCGTACCCAAATGAGTACACTAGACACCGACTCCACTGTTGCCAATCGGCCTCATATATGTAGGGTGTTGCCTATTGCCCTTTTAGTACAGTTTTTTTCATAGGAAGTTTCTAAAGTCAAAATTGGGTACTTTATCAAGAAAAATTACTTAAAATGTGCAAAATTGGACATTTACTCTCCAATTTATCCGGGCCCATTGCCCTCACTGTCGCCCATTGCCAACAACTACTGTAGTTTATTTTTGATATTTGCGACAAAATACAAATAAATACCTTGATTCCGTGACGCCACAATCATGATAACCAAATTTCATTTTAAAGGTTCCGTCAAGTTCTATTGGTCGACAACTTTCACTCAAATTTCCATTTATTGATAAAGTTCTTACTGCATACGTTTTGTACAAAGAACATTCGGTTTTTAGAATTAATTCTATTTCTTTTGCACAAAAAAGCTGATAAGGACATTCTTTTAGCATAATGATCAAATGCTGATAAAAAAAATACCAAAGTTGAGAATATGTTTTCTCACATGTCGTCTCCTGTATGAGAGACGCTATAACATTAAGGAGAGGAACTTTGTTTTTTGATATCTAATCGAAATAAACTGTCCGCATTCGAGTTAATTTTGAATATGCAAATATATTTATGAAAGCTAAACTCCGATTGAATGAAATTTAAAAAACCTCGACTCCAGAAAATTGACCGTTTTTTCTGAGAAGTTTTTTAACTCAAAATTAGTTTATACCTTCAGGATACACTTATCTCCAGTGATTATGATTTCAGAATTAGCTCAGTAAATTACCATTAAAAAGTTCAAATATGGTTTTTTCAGAAATGAACTTTTAACTGTTAGGAAGTTACCTTAGATAATGTCAAAAAATCATCAAATTATCTTGAATAAAGTCTCAAACGTTGCCGAATCGAATTCTAAGGTTTTTGAGATAATAAAACACTAGTCTAAAATGAACTCTGGAGGATTGACAATCCTGGTCTTATTTAAAATAAATAAAGAGTTTGTGGTCAACTTGACACAAATTTTGGAGGCAGCAAATATTGTGTCGCACTTTAAGTATCTCATTGGTCAATATCTTATTAGCTAATTTCCTATTGGTTCATGACTCATGAACCAATAGGAAATGAACCAATAGGAATGAAGATAAGTTTGGACATCACTCATGAATCATGAGTGATGTCCAAACTTATCTTCATTAATAATTTTCAACATACATTCGATAAAATCGAAGCAATTTTTTCTTAATTTTTCTCATGGGTCTTCAAAATTCAATTCTGAAAAATTTTTCAATTTTTTTAAAAAGTAGTTAGTCTTTCGCCGAAAAATTTCCAAAAACGGTGTTTTTCCATAAATTTTTAAGTAGAGTCCGCGGCCACTTTAAACGTAGATAAATATATCAAAAATCTTCCACTTAAGCGTTTGCCATCCCCAGACGGTCTAGGAATTCCCTTTTAGATATGTTATGCCATTTTATACTTTTTCATCATTATTATCAAGTTTGATCAAAATTCTGATGATCGAAACGTTAGATATCGTGTTTATAAATTGACAAAAGATTTTATTATCACTTGAAACTTGCAATTTCGCTAATGATAAATCATCTCGGAAATGGATTTTGTCATGAAAAAATAATTATTTCCGAAGACAATTTGGTTTAATTGAAGGTCGAGAGAAAATTATGGACCCAATTTAGGTCACCCAAATCTAAGCGGTGACAGCCTACTTTACTAGTTGAATAATGGTGAATCACAATGAAACCTAGTTTATTTATATTTTACAAAAGGTCATAATTCTAAGATAAAAATAATTAAATTCGGTGGTTGCATCCTACTGGCAGTTAAATTTAATTATAGGAAATTATTGAATTGTATCTCAATTTAGACATTGTATCAATTTGAGACACCTTCTATAGCGAAGTATCTATTTTGGGTGTTCTCCACAGGATTGTAAAAGGGATGGATTTTGCGTGAGTTTTCCATCCCTTTTTTGCGAAGGTTTAAGCAAAAGATACGGAAAAAATGGGGATGGGGATAGAAAATCCGGTCGGGGATGCATCCCTTTACAAGCCTGGTTCTCCAAAGCAGACTTAAAAATGAAAAAATAATTTAAAAAAATTAGAGCAAACGAAATAATTTTAAACGTTTCATTTAAAAACTGCGATTCCAAAATTCACAAGTTGCAAAATTTAAGCAAAATTATATTGTGTTTCATAACTAAATGTTTCATAACATTGAGACTCAATGTTATGAAAAATTAGTATGATTGAGTCTTTCATATTTTTCAGTATTTCATATTTTGGTCTACTCGCAAAAATAATAACAAATTTTTTTGCCCATTTTGCGACCACCTTTCGAATCAACATTTGAGCACTTTCCTGCATAAACATAAATGAAGAATAAAAAGTACATGTATGATGTCCACATATCTTTTTTAATCGTCGGATAAGTTATTCAGCTCAATATTTTATTTCTGATTTTCTCTAAATGACAGGAATTATTTTCGCAGACTATAAAAGTATTATCAAGGCCATAAAATTTCAATACAAATCGAGTCACAAGCTAAAACAGATTCTCACTTTACTTTTTCCTATATCACTGTCAGTGAATTACTGATCGTAAAAAATTGATGTGGGTCTCCCGCAATGAGGTATAAAACGGAAATGATTATATTTTGAAAAACTATTTCAAGGGGGTACTGGTCGCTGGAATTGGATTTTTCCATAAAAAATTAGCCATACAGGGCTTCGAGGATACTATTAAGATAAACCGGTATGTTAAACTAGCCCTCAGCTTGCGTGCAAAATGTGTCAAAACTTTTAAGTATGCATACACTCCTAGATACATAAGCGAGACAAAGAGTCATTCTGTCTGATTTTATTTTCAAATCCACTTAAACAACAGCAAACGCTAGCACAGAACAAATAAAAACTTCTTAGACAGTGTTTTTGTCAAATTTCGATCCAAAACTCAAAATATAAATTTTTGAAGGTCACGTGATAATTTTTTCGAAAAAAATCTGCTTCGATAAGGCTCAGAAGAAAGCCAATGAAACATTTGTTAGAAAGTTGGCTTACGTCACAAAGGGCCTTGAGTAGTTCTTGTCTAAGTTGAACACCGTGCGTCATGACGCTTCATTGAGATATTTTGAAGTTTGAGTGGTTAAATTATCGCAAAAGTTATTTTTGAACTTCATTTTGAAAAAACTACTTAGAAAAAAACGAAAAAAAGCGAAAATGCGTGAACACTTTGTCAATACTTGAAATAAATTTGCCTCATAAAACCAGCGACCAATATCTCCTTAAAACCGATCTGAACCAAATATAAAAAATGTAATTTTTGCAATCTGGTTATCTAAAAAACGGACCGATTAGATTGGTTCTGAGCAGATATTTTAGCTCGATGGCATGATTTCTTCAAATTGGGTTTCCACACTGTTACATTTTGACTTTTGGAAACGACTCATTCTATGAAGTTATTAGATAGGTCAAACTGACCACAAATATTTAAAACTCACAACAACAAAAATAATTATTTAGGCCTTATGACATGAAATTTTTTTTTGCACGATCTAGTGGTCACAATTTAAGTATTACATTCGAGTATTTTTGGGATTTGAAACGCATTTTGTAGGAATATTTATAATTAATTTTTTGTTGTTATTAAAAGATGAAAAAACTGTAACTGTGTATCCTCCTTTCACAATATGAGTAGACGATTTGAAATAGGAAATTTCGAAACTAAAAATGGGTATCAATGTTTTTAAGCTATCTTGTAAAGAATTTTTTCTGTTCATTTTAAGACGTAGGTGTTTTTGTTTAGCAAAAATTTTCTAAAAAAAACTAGCGAAGCCGTATTAACTGCTAGAAGGCTGATTTTTTGGCCAGTGAAAATAAAGCGTTTTTCGGTAACCGTTTTTTTTGCTTTAGGGTCGGGGACGAATATTTGACCTCAAACAACTCGTCAAAGTTCAAAGTCAATTTCAAGTTCATCGTTTAGACTTGAAAGTACCTAGGCTGGCCGCGGTTGTCCCCTAAGGCGAAACTATACATTTCTCGGAAAAAGTATTCGTCTCAAAAATTTTAAAAACTTTCAATTTCTTCAAATCCAGATTTTTTTGAAAATTTTGAGCACGGCTTCTGATTGGTTCTCAAAAAAAAATGCTCAGAAATAGGTTTTGATATGTTTATCTTGTAGCGCTAATCAAGGCGATCATTTTTTATATTAGAACATACCCACTCAGACCCCTAAAAAAAAAGTTATGGGGGGTCTTTTGACTACTTGTCCTTATAAAATAACAGTTTTTTGTCAATATCTTTTGTTTAAGAGACATGACTTCTCTAAAAATTAAACACAAGACGGGAAATATTATTTAGCGCCTTTGAAACTAAAAAAAANTTGAATAAATATTTTGCGCAAAACCCAGACTATATTTCGTGTATTGTTTGAAATTTCTTCAGATAGTGTCGTATTTTGTTTTGGTTAACTTGTTCTCGCGCAATTTTTCAAAGTTATTTTCTAATCATGGGCTCTCTCAGTTCATAAGAAATTAAAATAATTTATTTCATAAAATAATATTTTTATTCAAATACTAGAACGATTTTTCAATGTTCCAGCAAAATTGAGGCCATTTTTTTTACCGGTGGAAAAAAATGGCCCAATTTTGCCTTTGTTGTTTTGGGCCATTTTTTTACCGGTTCAACGCTGTCTAGCCGACCGGTAAAAATGCCAATTAAAAAACCAGGGCCGGTACAAATTGGGCTTCAACCTACACATGCATTTTAAGGACATCGAGAGGCTCAGAGAAAAAATAATAATTGGAAAAGGTTAAAATTAATTTTTTCTAAAAGTGGCTTTTTCAGAAATACTTGCAATTTTTGGGTCTGCAATCTTACAGGTGTTTTCCGAAATAAATTCTTCAGAGCCGTCAGGACAAATTGAAAATGCAGCAGGTTTTGACAAAATTTTCCTTTAAGTGGAATCATTTTAGAAGCAACCTGCAATTTTCTGTCTTTGAATATTTACACTGTTTTTGGATAGCTCCATTGCCTCGGAGGGTTGTAAAGGTTTTTTTTCTGAATAATTTATTTATTCTGAAAACCCGAAAAAAAGACTGGCAAAAACATTATACAACATTGAAATTACAAAAGAGGTACAACTGTTGTTGAAAACGTTTTAGATTTTTTATCCTGAGAAATCAATCATATTATGAAACTGGTGACATTAAACTCGATTTCTGTTCACACAAACAAATATTCTGAAATTCGCATTTTAACTTGGAAATAAAAAAAAATAAGTACAAGAAGCTCTTTAAGGGGGTATGCGACTCTGGATTAAATAAAGGCCTTAAGAGGCATTTAAACATGCTTAATTGATACGGGGTGATAATTAAGTGTACTAAGAACCAATCATCAAAAAAAAATCGAAATTTTCGCATTTTGTGGTTGATTTTTTTCTAGTATTTTTAAGATGAAGTTTAAAAAAATAACGTTTGCTTCAAATTTGACCACTAACCTTTCAAATATCGACTTGACGTAAGCCAACTTTCTCATCGTGTTTTCATGGCTTTCTTGTTGAGCCTACTTTTCGAAAAATCGAAGCAGCTTTTTTTTTTCGGAATTTTTCGGAAACATGACCAAAAAAATCATATTTCAAGTTCTAGCTCGAAATTGCAAAAAAGCTTTATATCTATTTAAATTTTCTGAGGTATACTTGATAAATTTGAGTATTTTGCAAACATATCTCGGGGCAGGAGATAGATTTTGAAGTCTGCAATTTTAAAATCGTCGGTTATTTGGCGTTCTAGAATTTGTTTCAGTCGCCGGATCGAAAAAGCTCTCTATAAAAACTTTTATATACCGTTTACGTGATCTGTGGAAATTTGAGCTTCAATTGTTACGGCTGGGAGGAGATAGATTTTGAATTTTTTGAAATGTTACCTTGTTACGTAACTGTCTATTGGTTGTAATGGTCAAAATAATTTGTGATGTTACTTTTTCGCAAGATTAAGGATAGATCTTACAAATTAGCATGGTTCGGCTTATTTCTCATGAACTTTTTAGTTTTCAGTAATGTCACCTGGGAAATATGTCAAATCAGAGTGCATACCCCCTTAAGATAAAGTTATTGGACGTTTTTTTTACTGTAACAAATTTTGGGATCGGATTTCTCAGGTTAAGGAGCAGTTGTCTTGTAATTATTATTCAAAATCACCGCTATTCAAATGAACCGTGTACAGTAAAATCCACTGAAAGAGCAGCGGGTTTTTAAACCAATTCGAGTAGTTGTGGTATTTGGCAACACAGCGAGTTTTGGTCAAAGTGTTGCTCATTTCTCTTCACTGTTGGGGGCTGCTTTCGTACCCAATTGGTCTACATTTTTTTTATTTTAGGTCAAATGGGTACGGAAACACGGGCGGAATTCCATTTTCTTGAGAAAGTTTGAGACCATAAACGCAAAGAATCCGAACTAAGGGTGGTGTTAGTTTTGCAGGTGAGTCTTCTCGGGTACTGACTTACTTATCGGCATTAAGTTATCCTTGTACTGTGTTCAGTGCAGTCGCGTGAATTGCTAAACCACCACTATGACGCATAACCATGACGTTGCGTTTCACAACATATTTTTATTTCAGCAATTTGGGTACGTAAGCGCCCGTGCTATCCGTACTCAAATGACCTAAATAAAAGGATTAATGAAACAATTTGGGTTACGGAAAGCCGGGCGTGCTAAGCGTCCCAAATGCGTACACTAGACACGACTCACTGTTGCCAATCGAGCCTCATTTCTGTAGGGTGTTGGCCTATTGCTTCTTTTTGAGTACAGTTTTTTTCATAGGAAGTTTGCTTACAGTCAAATTTGGAGTACTTTATCAGAAAAATTACTTAAATGGTTGCAAAATTGGACATTTACTCTCAATTTATCGGGCCCTTGCCGCTCACTGGTCGCCCATTGCCGAACAAACTAACTGTAGTTTTTTGATATTTGCGACAAAATACACTAATATACCTTGATTCCGTGACGCCACAATATGATGAACAAATTTCATTTTAAGGTTCGGTCAAGGTCTATTAGGTCGCACTTTTCACTCAAATTTCCATTTATTGATAAAGTTCTTACTGCTACGTTTGGTACAAACTTCGGTTTTAGAATTAATTCTATATCTCTTTGCACAAAAGCTGATAAGGACATTCTTTAGCTAATGATCAATGCTGATAAAAAAATACCAAAGTTGAGATATGTTTTTCACATGTCGTTCCTGTATGAAGAGCTATAACATTAAGGAGAGGACTTTGTTTTTTGATATCTAGATCGAAATAGCTTCCGCTTCGAGTTAATTTTGAATATGCAAATTATTATTGAAAGCTAAATCCGATTGAATTGAAATTTAAACAACCTCGACTCCAGGAAAATTGACGTTTTTTTGAGAAGTTTTTTACCTGCAAATGTTGATGCCTAGATCTTCAGGGATACACTTATCGCCAGTATTTATGATTTCAAATTAGTCAGTAAATTCCCATTAAAAAGTTCAAATTGTTTTTTTCCAGAAATGAACTTTTAACTGTTGGAGTTACCTTAGATATGTCAAAATTCATCAAATTATTTGATAAAGCTCAACGATTGCCGAATCGACATTATAAGGTTTTTGATGATTAATAAAACCTAGTCTAAAATGAACTCTGGAGGATTGACAATCCTGGGTCTTATTTAAATAAATAAAGAGTTTTGGTCAACTTGACACAATTTTGGAGGCAGCAAATATTGTGGTCGCACTTTAAGTATTCTCATTGGTCAAATATCTTATTTACTAATTTCACTATTGGTTCATGAGTTGTGTCCAAACTTATCTTCATTAATTAATTTTCAACATACATTCATAAAATCGGAAGCAATTTTTCTTATTTTTCTCATGGGTTCTTCAAATTCATTTCTGAAAATTTTTTCATTTTTTTAAAAGTAGTGTCTTTTCGCCGAAAAATTTCCAAACGGTGTTTGTCATAAAATTTTTAAGTTAGAGTCGCAGCCACTTTAAAACGTGGTAATTATCAAATATTTTCACTTATGCGTTTGCCATCCCCAGACGGTATGGAACTCTCTCTTCTAGTATGTTATGCCATTTTTATTACTTTTTCTCATTCATTATCAAGTTATGATCAAAAAATTCTGATGATCGAAACAGTTAGATATCGTGTTTATAAATTGGACAAAAGATTTTATTATCACTGAAACTGTGCCAATTTCGCTAATGAATAAAATCATTCTCGGATGGGATTTGTCATGAAAAAATAATTATTTCCGAAGACAATTTCGGTTTAATTGAAGGTCAGGAGAGAAATTATGAGACCACATTTCCTAGGTCCACCCCAATCTTAAACGCCGGTGGAAGCCTACTTACTAGTTGAATAACTGGCTGAATCCACAATGAAACCTAGTTTATTTATATTTAACAAAAGGTCATATTCATAGATAAAAATAATTATTCGGTGGTTGCATCCTAACTGCACTTAAATTTAATTGATAGAATAATTTTGAATTGTATCTCAATTTAGACATTGTATCCAATTTGAGCACACCTTCTATAGCGAAAGTATCCTATTTTTGGGTGTCTCCACAGAGGAGTTGTAAATAGGGATGGATTTTGCGTGAGTTTTCCATCCCTTTTTTGCGATAGGTATTAAGCAAACGATACGAAAAAAATGGGGATGGGGATAGAAATTCCAGGTTCGGGGATGCATCTCCTTTACAAGCCTGGTTCTCTCAAAGCCAGACTTAAAATGTAAAATAATTTAATTAAAAATTATGAGCAACTAAATGTAAGTTAAACGTTTCACTCTTACAACCAACCTGCCGATTTCAACAATTCACAAGTATAGGGGCAAATTCTAAGCAAAATTAATTGTGTCATTACATAATGTTTTCATAACAATTGAGGACCATGTTATGAAAAAATTAGTATGATTGAGTCTTCATATTTTTCGAGTATTTCATATTGTTGGCTTACTCGCAAAAATGAATAACAAATTTTTTTTTGCCCATTTTGCGCACGACCTTTCGAATACAAAAACATTTTGAGCAACTTTCTGCATTAAACATAAATTGAAGATAAATGTAATGTATGATGTCCACAGTTATCTTTTTTATATCGTCGGATAAGTTATTCAGTTCATATATTTTATTTCTGATTTTCTCTATATGACAGGAATATTTATTTTCGCAGACGTATATAAGTATTTATCTCCAGGCCATAATATAATTTCAATCAAATCGAGTGACAAGCTAATAACGATATATCTCACTTTAACTTATTCTACCCCCCTACTCACCTCCCACCCTGCTTACCGCAGCGAATTACTGATCGTAAAAATTGATGTGGGTCTCCCGCAATGAGGTAATAAAAACGGAACTGATTATATTTTGAAAAAACTATTTCAAGGAGGTACTTGGTCGCGAATTGGAATTAGGTTTTTTCCACTAAAGAAATAGCCATACAGGGCTTCGAGACGATATCCATTACGCGATTAACTTACCGGTTGAGTTAAAACTAGCCCTCAGCTGTGCTGCAAAATGTGTCAAAAGCTTCTTAAGTCATGCATTACACTCCTAGGGATACATACGGACGACAAAGAGTCATTACTGCTCTGATTTATTTTCAATCCACTTAAACCAACAGCAAAACGCTAGCACAGAAACAAATAAACTTCTAGACCTTGTGTTTTTTGTTCAATTCTCGATCCAAATACTCAAAATATAATTATTTGAAGGTCACGTAGATAATTTTTTCGAAAAAAAAACTGAACTCGATGAGGACTCAGAAGAAAGCAATGAAAGCATTTGTTAGAAGTTGGCTTACGTCACAAGGGCCTTGAGTAGTTCTTGTCTAAGTTGAACACGTGGCGTCATGAGCGCTTCATTGAGATAGTTTTTGAAGTTTGAGTGTCTTAAATCCTCATATCGCAATTTCCTCATTTTTGAACTTCATTTTGAAAAAACACTTAGAAAAACGAAAAAAAGCGAAAATGCGTTGCACACTTTGTCAATAACCTTGAATACAATTGCCTCCATAAAAGTCCAGCGACCAATTATCTCCTTTAATAACCGATCTGTAACCCAAATTATAAAGAAAATGGTGGAGGAAATTATTTGCAATCTGGTATCTAAAAAATACGTGTACGCGATTTATGATTGGTTCTGAGCAGTTATATTTTAGCTTCCGTATGGGATGATTTCTTTCAAGATTTGGTGTTTCCACACTGTTACATTTTGGACTTTTTGGAAATCGACATCGAGTGTCTTATGAAGTTATTAGTAGGTCAAATGACCACAAATATTTTAAACTCACAACAACAATATAAAATAATATTTAGTGCCTATTGACATGAAATTTTTTTTTGCGACGATCTAGTGGTCACAATTTATAGTTATTTACATTCGAGTATTTTTGTGATGGATATTGAAACCATTTTTGTAGGAATAATTAATAATTAATTATTTGTGTTATTTTATTAAAGATGAATAAACTGATAACTGGTATCATTCCTTTCACAATCTCGGAGTAGACGATTTGAATAGGTAAATTTCAAACTAAAAAATGGTATCAATGTTTTTAAGCTTATCTGTAAAGAAATTTATTTCTGTTCATTATAAGACGTAGGTAGTTTTTGTTTTAGCAAAAATTTTCTAAAAAAAAACTAGCCGAAGCCGTATTAACTGCTAGAAGGCTGATTTGTTGCCCAGTTGAAAATAAGCGTTTTCGGTAACCGTTTTTATTTAGTTTAGGGGGTCGGGGACGAATATTTGACGTCAAACAACTGTCAAAGTTCAAAGTCAATTTCAAGTTCATCGTTGACTTAGTACAGGCGCCGTTTACGGAAATAGTAACTCAAAGTATCGTCTCAAATTTTTAAAAACTTTCAATTCTTCAAATCCCAGATTTTTTTGAATATTTTGGTCCTACGGCTTTCTGTATTTGTGTTTTCAATAAAATGTCTCGAAATATTGGTTGTTGTATGATCTTGCGTGTAGCGCTCAACACAGGCGCCATCATTCTTTTACTTAGAAACACTACCCACCTCAGACCCTAAAAAAAAAAGGTGTGTATGGGGTGTCTTTTGACTACTTGCTCCTTATTTAAAATAACAGTTCGTTTTTGTCAATATACTTTTGTCTTAAGACGCACCACTGACCTTTCTTCTAAAAATTAACACACAAGACGGGAAATATGTATTAGCGCCTTTGAAACTAAAAAGAAACTTGCGGGTTCAAACACGACTGCGGTCATGTCTAAATTTGAAATTTAAGGGGCCACAAAAGTCAATTTTCGACATAAATAGCTGAAGTTCATACAGTATATTGACAATGATAATGACCTCGAATTCATTTGAAATTGTTATTGTGTTAAAACATAAATAATCTTGAGATCTGATGACACTTCTCTTCAAAATTATTGAAGGGGCGGGTAAAGAGCAAAATCAGAAATATGACCGATTAGATAATTATAAGGAAATAATTGATCAACTGTCCTTTATACGACGAATTAGACTGAAAAACGATCAAATTTCAAATAACGGGAAATTTTCTCATATTTACTGAATTTTTGATCAAAATACGTTTTTTTTTTCATTTATCAGAATTAATTTTAGAATTATGATACTAACAACTTTTGTTTCAAACAGAATCTAGAGTAAATTGGCCCATGGAATACGAAAAAGATATTGAAATTATCCCGAAACGTCGCAAGGTGGTGCTAAGAGTCAAAATTTGAGTTCTAAAGGTGGATTTTGATACGAAAAGAGCTCTTCGAAAAACATTTTGTTGAATTGAATTTTTTTTGACCATATTCATTAAGCACGACGAAAACCCCCGATCAGCTAAAAAAAATTATCAAAACAATTCATTTTGGATCAAATTTCAATTTCGAAAAAAAAAACCGAATCTTTTTTGCACGTTTCGCGGACTCATGTGACATACAAAAAACTTCAATTTATGATTCAACGTGATCTCGTAAGTTTCTTCAGCACCACAATTTTAGTTTTATTAAAATTCTTTCTCCAGAGTCTCACACGGAGCTGTTAGTTGATTTCCTCTAGGGTCAAAATTTTGAATACTAAGAGATGCAAAATTTCATCAAAAACAACATTTTTTTAGAACATCGACCCCATGATAACGAAAATGACCTCAAAAATTCGAAAATGTTCACAGGTGTGATAAAGAGCAACAGTTATCTTGAATTTAAATCATGCTCTTAAATGCTGATTTGATCTTAACTACGAAAAACTTAATCACAAACCTTTTTTCTTTAAAGTATCCGAAGATGTTCTAGAAAGCAAATCACCGAATGATAAATTTTAGAGAAGGTGAAAAACCAAAAAACGTTCGGCAATTTAGAAGCAAAACTTATCAAAATTTAACATTTTACATATTGATTAAAAAGATTGAACGATTTCCCATTGTTCAAATACATAGGAATAAAATAAGGGAAATTACACGCCAACGTTTTTCTACAATTCGTTCTATTATGCCTTACACGCCTACGCATTTTTGAGGAGGACCATTCCATAAGCTTGAACAGGATAGAACAGAAATTTTGATCGAAAATGATACTCGGAGGCGCTAGAGAGCAAAGTTGTTTTGAAAGCAAGATAGATTTAGAAACAGAATCGTTAAAAATAACATTTGGGTGTTCGACGTCGTGAAAACTATTCCTGCTGAAAAATTTCAGACTAAACCATTTGTAAAGAAATGAGCTCCAAATCGGCCGACGGCCGATAGAAAGGGCTTGATGTTTTTATTTATTGTGGAAAATGCGCCCCAATCGGCCGGTGGCCGATAAAGAAGTATTTATATTTTTATTTAATTTGTGAAAAAATGAGCCAAAATCGGCCGGGGCCGATTAAAGGAAGTTTCATACTTTCAATTTAAATATGTTTAAAATGCGTAGCAAATCGGCCGAAAGCCGATAATGGAGTTTTAATGTTTAATTTAAGAAAACAATGAGCCCAAACCGGCCGAAGGCCGATTGAAGGAACTTTTATGTTTTTAATTAAAATTTGTTAATTATGCGCCTCAAAATCGGCCAGAGTTTATTTTTGATTCAAATTGTTGAGAAATAAGCCCCAAATCGGCCGGAGGCCGATTTAAGGAGATTTATGTTTTTATTTAAATTTGTTAAATATTGCGCCCCAAATCGACCGAAGGCCGATTAGAGGGCGTTCTATGTTTTTAATTGTAATTTGTCAAAAAATGAGCTCCAAATCGGCGGGAGGCGGATTAAAGGGAGTTTTCTGTTTTTATAAATATATGTTTTTATTAAATATTGAACAGCCTAGGTAAGTTCGCAGTCGTTTTTAAATAAAATTTTTAATCAATTAATTGAATAATTATCAGTTTAGTATTCTCAGAAAAAATAGGAAAAGTCTGTCTCTGTAAACTTGATTATAGGCTTATTACTGGAACAATGAAAATAACAAAATCATAATTTGATTACAGCTCTTTTATCGATTATCGAGCCGATCAGTTCTGAAGAAATCTCCGCTTTTAATTTGACGCCATAAAAAATTTATCAGAAAGAGAAAATTAGAGAATTATTCGAAACACCCGGTTTTCTGATTTCGGGTGTTTTTGGGCGCGCCAATTTCTGATACACCGCGGCCAGCCTAAAAGTACCCTCAAAAGTGCAAAAACGTGTCAACACTCAAGTTTAATCTTTTGGCTCTTTAGGACGTTACAATATACAGTCTGTTAAAATAAATGTTGGCAGCAAACAAAGCTAGACCCTCTTGGATGAAAACCGTGCTCCCGCCAATTAGCAGGTTGAAATCAAACGCGCGGTTTCTTTACTAAGGATAGTATGAAAATACTACACCAATAGGAAAGCGCGACCGCCCACCCCAGTAGCCAATGAGGAGCGCTTTTCAAAATAACTCGAATAATAAATTTCTACACCATTATTACAGGGGGAGTGCGGTATAGTTATACACCACATACTCAAACGTCCTGACACCTATGATTTGACAATTTTTTCAGGATTTGAGAAAGTGTCGGACGTTTGGGAAACCGTCAGGACGGTTGAGAACTTCAGGACATTTGTCACATTACACTTTTTTTTGGTCATTTTCTTTGAATTAGTTTTTTAGGTTTTTATTCAACTTAAGGGGGTTGTTGTTTACACCACTGGTGTTAGTGATTTTTGGGATTTCAGAGGTTCGTACGGTTAGACAAATTCAGACTCGACATTTTTTAACAAACATTAGAAGATCTATCTTTGATCTCATAATTCCATTTGACAGGTTTTAGTACACTCTCACCAACCATGTGGTTAATCGCGGTTAAACACGAGTCCCTCAGCGAGAGAATCCGGAAAATTGTCTGAATTTTAGTGAATCGGTTCTGTTTTTTTCGATTTTGCCTCAGAACGTCAGCAATCTGTTGCATGTGCCAAGAAAGGGTGTTTTTCGACGTTTTGATACAAGGCTTTTTTCCGTGGAAATGCCAGAAACGTCTATTTCGGAATAAAACAAGCCCAAGGGTTGATAAACATCGAATCGTCGTACTTTTTTTGAATTTCGCCCTGATCGCTGTAAATCGACAAAAAATGTGCGCGAAAATGACAATTTGAAAATAAAAGTGATAATTAGAAAATTAAATGTCATCAAAATATCCTTGGGTATGATTTGCTGGAACGATATTAGCAACTATGGTCTGATTTTCAACAACACCAGTGCATAAAGAATCATGATTTTTAATGTAAAACTTTAATAATTTTTAGAATCCGCTGTTGGGTCAAAATCAGACCTAGTTGTATATTCGTTACAGCAAATCATACCCAAGGAATCTTTTAGTGACATTTAATTCTCTAATTATCGCTTTATATTCTCAAAATTGTCATTTTCGCGCACTTTTTTGTCGATTTACAGCCAATCAGGGCAAATTCAAAAAAGAAGAAGGAGGAATTTGGATAAAAGTTCCAAACATAATAATATTTATTTTTTTTGACGATCTGACAATACAGAAATAACTCAGTAATACAGATACCATATCATGTATGTGGCTTTTAGATTCAAACGCAGGACCATCGCTTTGCTGAGAGTAGCCTAGTTTTGACGTTAGTTTTGCTTCGTAAATTTCACTTGACGGGATGATTGGCTCGAAAGCGCTACACACCACTCGACCATTGTGGATTCTATATTATGGTTATCTGATTTACTAAGTTATTTCTGTATTGTCAGATCGTCAAATAAAACACATACTTTACAAGTATTAAAGTGCTTTGAGACAACCCATCTTTTAAAAAAAATAATAAAAAATGCCTTATTTTCGTTCACAATTTTTTCTTTTCAAAAATTTCAAACTTATTTTTTGGAATCCTTAGCTGAAATATTGGAAGGGCTACTTTCCTATATTTAAATATGATTTCGTTTTGTTTCTTCGCTCCTGTTATTACTCTGAATCATACTTTTTTGAATGAATACGGTTTGCGCGAAATAAAGTTAAGACTCTTAGTCAAGAATTAAAAAATTATTTTCACGAGACTTGCCCAATTGGTCAGCCAACTGTCGACCGTTTTGAATTTATTTTCATTAAACTCATAAAAAAAATATTTCTTTCGATGTGCTAAAATTTCGTTTTTTTTCGACTTTTTCAAAAATTTAAATTTTCGATTTTGACTTAAAAATGTATGAATTTAAACTTAATAATTTTCAACGGTCGCCAGGACCGTATTTTAGAGCTCTAATTAATAAAAAATTAATTTTACTGTGTAATTTAGACACGTAACTTACAAACGCGCGTTTTTGACTGTTTTTTCAAAGACGATTTATAAGAAAAAATAGTCAATCTGAAGAAATTCAGATTATACAAAGCAAGCTGAAAAGGGCAACTTGTGTTCGAAAAAGTTTTTATTCGAAATTTGAAGTGGCAAAAGTTTCCTATCAAGAGAAAAAAAAATGAAAAGTGCAAATCTGTCAAAATGCACCGAGGCCCTTAAACAGACAATCGGTCACTATATTTTCAAGAACATGAACAGAGATTGAAAAAAAGATGAAAAATTAATCAATTAAAAATCATAGTTTTCCAAAAATATTTTTTATCAAAATGGAAAGTGTCAGGACGTTTGTAAAATTATATCAAAATTGAAATTTTTGTCAGGGGACGTTTGAGAAACTGTCAGGACGTTTGAGAAACTGTCCAGGACGTTTGAGAAACTGTTCAGGACGTTTGTTGTCAGGACGTTGAGTATGTGGTGTACGCGTATAGTTAGATTCCACGCAAAAACCAAACGTAAGCCTCCAAACCTACGCATTTTGAAAATAAATTCATTCGTTCCTGGCGCGCCATGGCGTATAGTTATAGGCAAAAGATAGGGCTTTTTTCAAACTTCCTAGGCAAAAGATAGGCGTTTTAAACCAGATTTTCAGACCTAGATTCTCCGGTCGGCGCGACAATAAAAAATTACACTTTTTAAAACATGTTCAGTTGACCAATGAAGTGTCGGTATTTCAAGGAGTTAAAAACATGTTTTCTGTCTCGCAGACAATGTCGGCTAGCTTGAAAATTGGCCAATAGTTATTCAGATAAATATTTTTTGTTTTCTGTAGAGTGATTTACTGTGAGCATATTTTTTCATAATTTTCATTGTTTCCTTGGCATTTTAACGATTTTCGGTTAAATCTTTTTCGAATTCATTGTTTATTTAAAATTAACTTATTTTCATTTTTTTCAATAAAATTAATTTATACATCCTAGAAGATTTGTAACGAAAATTAACTTAAAAAATCACCAAATATTCTTACTCTGACCATATTTTAACGCAATTTAGACTTTAGATATTGTCCATAATTGACCAATCAGAGCACATTTTCTCAAAGTCGCGCTTATAGTTAGAAAGTACGCGTATAGTTGAATTACGCGTATAGTTAAGGTTTTTTGGCGACAAACATTCCAACTATACGCCGCACCCCCCTGTACTCGAGATTAAATGAAAATTTTTATTAACAAAAAACTTTTTTTAACAAAACATTTTAAACAACAAACAGGAAGATTATACATTAATATTGTAGTGCATCAATAAGTGAGATTTTTTGGCTTTAATTTTCTGTTTAAAAGTTTCTGTTTTGTTAAATTCTGATTAACAAATAATATTTTTAATAAAGAAAAACATTTTTTAACAAGTAAAATGGAAAGATTATACCATTATTAATTAACCAATAGTTTCTAATACGCTCATCAGAAAGTCGACTCTTCCGATTCTTTTGAGGGTAATTTCTATACAATGAACATGAAATTGAGCTTGAACTTTGACGGGTTATTTGAGGTCAAATATTGGTCGCCGACCCTCAAGCAAAAAAACAGGTAACCGTAAAACGCTTAATTTTCACTGGCCAAAAAATTAGCTTTCTAGCTTTTCATACGGCTTCGCTAGAACTGGATTCCGGACTACCTGTAAAATTTCAAAAAATTGACCGAAAAATCTAATTTTTTTAAATTTTAGAGCAACAAAAAAATCCTACGTCTTGAAATGACCAGAAAAAAATTCTCTACAAGAAAGCTTAAAAATATGATACCCATTTTTTAGTTTTGAAATTCTTTATTTCAAATCGTCATTGAGATTTGGTCCGTGTCGCGTGAGCGTGGTTGATTAATAATTTATGATTATCTAGTACAATAGATCAAATCTTGCTCATAGTGTGTAAGGGGATATTACAAAAAAAATTTCAATTTCTTAATTTTGATTCATTTTGATGGAAAAATGCGTAGGCGGAAAAACTTAAAATGCTTATAGATTTTTAAAAAACTTAAATTTGGCTTTAGCTGGACTAGTGAAGTTGTGAAGATTTTTTGAATTGGGGTTGGTTATTTAATGTTGGTTGATATTGTGTGAGCATCAGTCCTTCAAATGCAACTCGTTCGTGCCAATTTGTCAAATTAGTTGTGAGGGCTTTGAAGTGCTGATAAAGGTCTAATCTAAGTTCAGTAGTGCTCGAGTCACTACGATGAAATCGAGCTTCTAAGGACAAATGACAATCGATTCGTCCTTAGATATGTTCATAAACATTTTATTTTTTTTTCGATATTTCTAGAACTTTATTAAAAAGATTTTGAACAAAATAATGTTTTTTTTACTATGCAAAGGTTTTTCAGAAGCTTTTTGCTGGTTTTGCCAAGTCAAGCAAAAAAACTTACTACCACATTCAAAGGTACCGCGATATACATTCAAAGGATCCCCTATCACACTTTTACGTATATACATCTCAAAAATTGTCTCGAATAAAAAAAATCATGCCCCCCTAAAACAGGATCTCATCGTCTTTCAAAAGTTAGGGACGCATTTTTATGTCACATTTGAAAATATTGCAAAAAACTTGAAAACCTACGCAGACGTTTGTAAATCTTATCAAAAATTCGTACGGTTACACCGGTACAAACCACCTGGTTAACCGTGGTTAAATATGACTTTTTTTTCTTTTTTATTAAGCTAGAATGCTATAGCTTTTATCGGCAAATTGCAGTTTTTGGAAAATATAATATATAAATTCTCGCGTTTTTTGTCTAACTTTGAATTAAAAAAAAATTTTCAAAAAATTATTTTTGCCAACATAATTTGAACTTTTGTTGCTTCAAATGGGGAAGCGGTTCTCCAATTAAGTAAGCGTTATGACATTAAATCTATGATATAGGGAAGGCCAAATATCGCTGAAACTTTTTTCCCAAAACAATTTGGTGATATTGGGCACTTTCGGCGATATGGCCGATATCATATGGGAACAAAAATGTTTTTTCGCTTAAAAACGTTAAAAATTACGTCATAGTTTTAAATTTTTTTGGATTTTATAAAAAGTTTACAAACGTTCAAATGAATTCAAATACCAAAATGTGCAAGATTACTTACACCACGAAACGCAATCAAATAAAAATTCAAAAAAGAAACTTTGGGAAATTTTATTTTGAAATATGACGTCATTCGTGGCGCACTCGAAGTTATTTATATTAAAAACCTCAAACATCCACGGAATTTCGGCGATATTGACAAATTCGGCGATATCATATGGAGCTTCTCCTCTGTATTTTTTTTTAAATCCTGTGTACAAAATATATCCGTTTATTGTTAAATATTTAAAGAAGTAAAAATAGTAAAGAAGGTATAAATAATATAGTTGTTTTACATCCCGATTCACCAGTAGTAGTGGTAGTTTCTGGTTTCTCAGTAGGTTCGACTTAAGTGGTTTCACTTTATATAATTTTTTTTCCTGATGACGGTATTATAAACTATCAACGATTATTGTTTAAAGAAAGCACTAACAGTAAAACACATTTTTTTTACGGCTCGTGTGAATCTATAGCGTCTATGGTTTATGATACCACCATGAGAAAGTTGACAACGCCAAATTTGTTGAAGGTACTATATGAGTCAAATAAAAGATAGTCAAAAATTATACGCAGTTATTGTTTCAGTGAAACCACTTCGATGTTGAACCAACAAAATGACTTTAATTCACGTGAATTTTGAAGTGCGCTACGATTGGCCAATTCAATTTTGATTGGCCTAGCCGCCAGCCAATCAGCTTACTGCGTTTTTTTTAACTATATTTAATTTGACTCCTAGAGTAGTTTCAAAGCGATTTATGTAATTTAAGATGTTTTTCGCTGGACAACATTTAAAATAATGCTTTCGAGGTAGAGTTGGATATGAAAGGAACTGAATAGATTATAAAATGTTAGGTACTTGTTTTAATAAAACTCACGCATATTTACCATTGTGACGACCTCCAGTGGAAGACCCTATTGTCGGATGACCGCGAGACCATCAATCATTTTTTAGGTCAGTTGAGCTTACAGAATGTCTCACTTTTGGGAGTCGTCAAAAGTGATTGATACCCCTTACGCCGCTATTGATACTTTCACCAAGCAAGCACTTTGCTTGCCCAGGGATCAGGCACAAACAATAACTTGTTTTTAGAAGAAGCCGTTCAATAAAAACATTTTCATTGGCTGGAAAATTTTGTTCTTGGTCTAATTGTTTAATTTTAACGGCCAAAACTTGATTTTGCCGGAATAAACGCGGTTTTCATTTTTTCAAAAGACGGAATATGACCCCAAATTTATGCGATAGAGTACAATTTATTTATTTCCGTTAACCCCCTCACACCCTTTGACTATCTGAAGGCAAAAAAATTTTTGGGAGCCAAAACGGCGCAGAAATAACATTGTCACAGACCTTTAATTCAAATTTGTTATAGAGTTTGCAATTTTGTTTTCAAAAATATTGTTAAAAATTTTATACGATTGACCGTTTAGAAGTTATTTTTTCCTACTTTTTTTTAGGATTTTTGGCAAAATTTCTTAAAAAATTCATTGTGTGAAAACGATACATAATATCAAAATTCTGAGGAAGTCAGTTTTTAGGAAAGTATTTGAAGATTCTTAAGATATAAGTTTATTTTTTCTGCAGTCTTTATACGAAGAATGATTTTTTTAGAATTGATTTTTATGAAACTCGAAATAATGAATAAAAAAATTTTCAAAAAATTATTTTTCGAAAAAATTGAACGGCAATTTAACTCAAATAAAGCCGACAAAGACAAATCGATCAAATGTAGAACATAAGGTGGTACTGATTTTGAGTTTTCAGCTGATTAGCAATATTTTTCACATTTTACTGCATATATAAAATAAGATAATTGATATCTCTTCCAGCTTTCCCGTGATAAGCGCTCAAAGTATTGCCTTTAGATAGGCTTTTCGGTGTGAGGCAAAGTTCTCGTTTCTGGGTGTGAGGAGGTTAAAGTATTTTTTATATTCACTTCGACGAAAAATAGCTTTTCTTTTGTAAAAAGTGGCTTAACGACTTTTCAGGAAAAACCGATCCGACCCGATCCCTTTTTTTGGAAAGTCCACCGATCCGATCCAAGTTTTTCGGTGGGTCCACCGATCCGATCCAAAAATTTTGTCGATTGTGCCGAGTCGGCACTGCCCCTGAGCTAGAGTATCCATAGCGTTGTAAGAAAACGACCCTCAAAAATGGGACATCCAGTAACATTAGTTACCTGCGCGTCACTAGATTGAATCAAATTATGTCCTAATTTGCATAAGTAGTGAAACAACGGTCCTTTTGGTATGATTTGAACTCTTGCTGTATCGGAGAATTTTAATTCTAGATCAGCATTTTTATTAAATTCTTCTTGATCTTTCAGTTGGTGAATCTGAACCTCTTCTAAATCATTAGTTTCTTCATTGACCAATTTCTCCCAAGTCAGAAGAGCAATCTTTTCTTCGATCACAATTTTTTCTGTTTCGAAATAATTCTAACGATTTTATAAATTAAAATTTATGCAATTAACTATTAATTTAACCAGACATTGCAGGCTTGTAAAAGGGAAGCAAAAAAGGGGGAAGGGGACGGTTCCCGGGGAAAGAAAGCGAAGGAAACCAAACTCAAGGAGAAAAAGGGGGAAGGAAAAAACTGGGAAATCCTCATTATTTCACTTAAAAAATAAAATATTAATTCATATATATCAAACAAAATATTTTCATACTATTTTAATTTTCTGGCAAGGGGCATAGGAAGGGTGAAGAGCCAACAATAGGGTAACGTTCCCTTTCACAAGCCTGTTCTAGGCATTTACTTCCGCGTTCTTTTTTGCCCGCGTTTGAACAATGAGAGCATTTGATATTAAAAAGGTGATCAATACAGTGCAAGAGCTACAAAAAAAGATCAAATGCGAACGCAAAAACAGGGGGCCTAAGAATCATATTTTTAGATATAATATCTCCTGCACGTTTGTTTGAATGAAATTTTTGGGTTATTCATGATAATAGCGTTTTCTTGTGAGTTAAAAATATAAATTCTCCCTAAATCGGACAATTCAAATAACTTACTTGTAATTCTTCTTTTATAATAAGGCCAGAATTGTCGGAAATGTTACTAACAAGGATATTTAGAAAACTTTTAATTTCAAAATTAACTTTGATGTCATATCCATCTTCTTCTGTGACAATTTGACGTTTTTTTCGTTCTAAAAATCTTCATAAACTTACTGCAAAATAAAATTAAAAAAACTTCCTAATTTTCTTTTATTTCTGAAAAAGTCCCCGCACCTTAAAAACCAGTTTTTAATAATTGCAAATTCAAAAAGCTAATTAACAATTATTTTTTATCAAAACGGCTCAATTATCTTATCGCCGAAAAGCTATCTCCGTGAAGACTTACGTGAGAAATAGAGTGATTCTCAAATCTTTCACTTTCGAGTCATAAAAAGTTAAATTAATAAGATCATCCTATTATGATTGGTAAATGCGAAAATGTGAAAATGTAAAAAAAATTAAAATGCAAAAATTAAATATGCAATTACTTCCAAATGCAAATACAATTAGCTGACACTGCACTAAATGAATTCTCTATCAGATGGCACTTTTTTTTAAATACTGTAATTTATTAATAATTATGATGTCAATTTGATCTTTACTTTTTACTTTTCTTACATTTTATCCTTGACCTTATGATAATTGACCTTATAATTTATGATGCAGTGAAATTTAAGATTTTTATCAAATTATTTTAAAATGTGCCAATTCTCACGGTTTACTTAAACCCTGGAATCAGAAAAAAGTTCCGCCAAGGCACCAGAGCCGATATATCAAGGTAGTTGAAGCTCCAATTACTTTTGCAATAGAAGTTGAAAAGTTTATTTTTGCATCCATCAATTCAAATTCTAGAATTTTGATTTTTAGTTCTAGAAAATATAGTTGGAAAACCAAGGTGTAGCATATCACGTGATACGTGTCCATCGTAGTCTTCACAAAATTTTGTTTTTATCGGTACCAACGCACAATTATCTGCCTAACGTCACACTTTAATCCGATTAGATCTATATCCCTTTATGACCTTTTGCTTAATCTAAGAGATGTGGGCTGAAAAGAAGAGAAAGCGGCCTCATGAGTGGCTAGAAGGGTCTTAGGAGTGTTAGGATTGGCTCCCTCAACCCACATCTCTTAGATTAAGCAAAAGGTCATAAAGGGATATATCATCAATCAAAATTATTTTGAAAAAAGTAAAAAAAAATGATGAAAAAATCACGAATTTCTATAAAAAATTTTTAAAATAAAAGTAGATTAATACACTTTTTGTTATTAATTTTAAGTTTATATAGTAATCAAGTGACAGTGTGGACACTTTTTGATTGAGACATTAATTTTTATACAGTCCACAACCTCTAACAGTTAGAGTCTAACTGAAACACTTACCGACCTAAAAAAAACGTTCCAGTTAGAGGAAGTATTCCAGTTAGAGATAAACCCTATAATTTTGCTTACAAAGCTAGCTCCAGTTAGGGGTGTTCCAGTTAGAGGTTGTGGACTGTAATTAATAATTTTTTTCATGGAATACTTAAATCGAAAATTTTGAAATTTCACTTCCAAAAAAAAATATCTGTCCCAAGATACGAATAAACTTTAATCTTNGTATCGAAATAATTTTTCCAGAAGTAAAACTTCGGCGAAAAATCTCAAAAAATCAACTCTCCGTAATATTTGAACCAAATATCCAAAAAAAAATTAAATGATTTTTTTGGAATCACCGCAAAATTCTTTATGATGTTTTCGGAAGAAACAATTCTGTGACATTTATTTTGCCCATATTCGAAGGTTTTAGGTAGGCTTGAGCCGATATATCGACTTTGTGATTCCCAGGGTTAAATCAATTTGAAAATAAGAGCTGAAAATAACTCAAAAATTGAAAATGAATCGAAAACGTTTCTTGAATACCTAAAACAGCGCCACTGAGTGTTCGTAGCAAAACATTATTTTGACCGAAATTTTCAGCGCCAAAAGCTTCTCAAGTCCTGGATGTTCTAACCTTCGCAATAAATAATGTTCTTAAATGATTATAAACTTGCCGACGGGGTCTTGTTCAATTACTTCCACAAAACAGTTATAAATTGTTGAATTCTTATTTGTTGATTCCCAATTAGTTGTCACGGCTGTACAAATTTCATTTTCTAACACTTCGAAGGCCGTTTTGTTTTGTTGCAACGGTGCCCACCATTCTGATTCTAGCGCAACGACGAAAGAAGCCTCATTTTGTAGTTCATAAACTGCGATATTGTTAAGAGCATCAATATCTACCAGTTCTTCCTCGGTTAGTTGGGACGGAGGTCTTTCCAAATCTGTAATAATTTTATCTTATCGAATCATATCTTGGCAAGAAAAATGAATTTTTTAAGAATTGCAATAACAACTTTATTATTTATATGAGAACCTTTAATGACGGAGGGATTATATTTGTATTTCCGAACTGTCATTGAATACCTCGACAAAATGCAATTAGAAAAAAAAATTACAAAAATCAAATTCAGAGAAGTTTCGAAAAAATTTAAATTTTTACCCCACTTCAAACTTCGAGGGCTAATAGTAATAAACAAGAGACGGTATCAGAAACCCGGAAAAGTTTAATTATCTCTTAAATTTAACTTAGAAAAGACAAATTGAAAAAATAAAAATATGATAGATTTCGAAATTAAAATGACAACACAATCTTCGAATTTTGCCATAAAATCACTTTTTATTTTGCATTTATAATAACGCCAAAGATAATTTTTTAAATTTAGGATTTTCCGGTTTTTGACAATTTCCTTCGAATCAACATAAAATTTTAGGAAAATATTCAAATTTCGATTTTGGCGTAGAAATCGAACAAAAATTAAGAATATTAAATCAAATTCGGTTGTTGCAAGCAAATTGTGCCAAAATATGATAACAAAAATGTTTCTCAATTTTGACACATTTTGATAACAAACTTTGTGTTTCGAATTGTTTCTACAAAAACAGACTATAAAGTGAAAAATTATGAATTGGCACAATCAGATTTCACAAAGTGAGCTCAAATGTTCAACCTTTCAGTTATAAATTTTTCGATCGAATCGAGTTTTTTTCTGAATGTTACCTTGTGCAATATCTTCAGCAATCAAAATAGTTCCCTCGTCACTTTCAAATTTGACAGCATTACCCATATCACTTGAAAAACCGGTGGTGAGAGATCCAGCAGTTTCAACAGAACAAGCTATACTGTTAATTTTAGTCCATGAAAGTGCATTTCCAAACTCGTCCAATTCATTGATTAGAACAATATTTGTTTCACTTTTGATTATTGTCCCATACCTATTTTCAAATTTAGGAAGATTAACTAAGTGGCACATGTTCAAATAAATCTCCAATTTTAATGTGGCTTGTTGAATTATTTGAAATATATCAATCCTGAAAATAATCCTAAAAAATTCAAAAAATATTAAAATTTTTTCTTAATGTTCAGAATTAGAACATTGTTTCTGCTATAGCAAATTAAGATTAGCAATAGAACAGTCAATAATTTGACAATTATGATAATTAATAATACAGTTTTAAAAATCATTAGACATGAAAATCGTTTTGTCCTTCTTAAAACTTGATATGATGGCCAAAATTATCTCGCTAATGATTAAAAAAAATAGTTAAAGTTTCGCTGGTTTTTGATACCGTCTCTTATTTATTTCCTTATATATGTTAAATATATCTTATATAGATTAAGAGAAATATCATTTTTCATGAATATTCGATCTCAAAAAATCAAACTTTTTTGAAATAAGATGAAAAAAATATAACTTTTAAAATTTTTGTATTTGCTTGCAGATCAGAAGTTGGTTTAATTAAGATATTACGAACTATGTTCTTTGGAAATTTTCATAATTTTCGTAGTTCAAAAATTTTCAAGATTCATATGCCAAATTACAATAAACTGATTTATTACAGTGCATGAAAAATGCAAAATATCATATTTATATAAAAATTTCCGGCCTAAATAAATCTACTAATTTTTAAGAAACTTTCAAAATTATCATCAGTCTTTGTTGAAACTTAAACTTGGCGAAAACCAGATCTTCGAAAATGCTTGTGATTGTCTATATTTTTATAAAAAACCATTGCAATACAATTATAAAAATAGATTGTATTAAAATTCGGGATTTTTTGGCCTCATTTAGCGACGACCATCTCCTTAATAATTTGTCAAAAAAACTTACTTAGTCTCAGTCATTCCGCATTCTCGCTTTCCAAATATTATTTTATATTGTCTCCCGATAATTTGTGGAGTACAAGTTTCACTCGTATTCTTGCCAACTGACCAGGAGGCAACTGGAAATCTACTATTTGTTGGACAACCGATGTCTATGGTAATTTCAATTATACTACCGCAAGACATGCTGAATGGGCATCCTTTTAAGGGCTCATAATTGATTTGTTTTATACTTATACAAAGTTTAGATTCCTTTCAAAAAACATGTCGTCAGTCCCCAGTGGAGACTCCCTACGCGAAAAGTTAAATGCAACGGCCCAGTATTATTGTATCAAATTTAAGTGAAAACTTTCATAGACTCTGAACAATCGTTAATGTGCCTGATAATATATTCAAAATATTTTTTGTTTGAGCGCTATTGCTGCGAAATTTTGCCAAATGCCTATACGTGAGAATACCAGATGACATACGATCAATAAAAAGTTATGCATTGAGCTTTTCTAATTTGCAGCTGAATGCAAAAAACGTTTCGCGACATCTCCTAGGCACCATTGCCGGAATGATTAAAAGGCTATGGTTCTTGCGTTATGATTACAGAAACATATGTTTTTGATAAAACAAACACCTTAGCAAATTGATAGAAAAAATTTTAAGGCCGAAATTTTTTTTTATCTCTGAATGTTCTTTAAGGTTCTTCTGACGGTTTTGAACCTATTAATATACACAACTTTCATTTAATTTTAAATCTGAAGGTTTTTTTGAATTGTTATATTAACCGTACAGTTTCTAACTTGTTAAAGTTTTCGGATGCTTCTATCCGCATATCCCTTTATCACACTTTTGTTAATATCCCGGCCCTACTACTTAAAAACACACTACGTTTGCTAATCAGGGCCGGGATATTAACACAAGTGTGATAAAGGGATATATCTGCATACTTAAGGGGGGCATCGATGTGGCATCAATGACACTTATAACACCCGACATTTTAACCGGAATATTTTGCAAGAATAAAATTTAATAAAATTGAGTGCCAAATGGCACTAACCGGTGTCACAAAAAAGTGTTGTAAATTTCATCAGTAGTTTAGAAATGATCATCGCGCGACCATGTCATCAGACAAGTCATTGATTTTGCCTGATTTTTCATGAGGACTTCAAAAAACCAGTAATAAAATTTTTTGGACTTGATTTGCGAAAAATATTCATAATATTTTTAAAAAACGAAAATTTTTTAAAAAAATCGACAAAAATGACAAATAAAAATGTCACTTCATAAAAAAAGTACAAGTGGCTATTTCTGTGTGTTCTTATCCACAGATTTTACGAATTCAAAAATGTAAATTCGAACTCAATTTTTCTTTAAACAGACAAACAATGATTATAATGAGCTGAAACACATTTATTCTGGTTGAGATAAGTTTCATAAATTTAATTGACTGCAGTCAGCCGAGTCAATGCCTTAAGCCTAGAAAGGTATATTTGCATTTTTTTTGAAATTGTCGTTTTTTTAATATCGAAGCAAAAAATCTAAAACAAACTAAACTCGGGTTAGACCGCAGTTAATGATGGCACAGCCACACGTTCGGCTCTGTGGAGCCGGATTAGTAAATGCCAATTATCTATGGGTTATAATTAAGGGACGTACCTAATTAAGTCCACGGTGTAAAAATTCAGAAAATTATCTCGCTAATGATTAAAAAAATTGTTCAAATGTTCAAAATAAATTATACTATTTGAACGATGAAAACATAGGATGTATTAAGCTTGGGTGAAGCGTGATTCGTTGGCCAATCAGCGCAAAGCATACTCAAGAAACTTGCAGAATCAACAACATTAATTGTGTATAGACCCCTATTCAATATTATACGTTCCGGAGCAGATTCAACAACACCGTAATGAAAGAAAAGTCAATTTTTTTTCTGTAGATACGCCTCAAATATGTTTTGGTGACATTTGAGATTTTTTTTCAAAGATAAGTACTGTAATTTGTACTGTTATTCCCAAAAAAAACGCACAAATATTTGTGTCAAAAAATTTTATCGTTCACTTGGTCGACGATGATCCCATTATGTATAAGGGTCCAAAAAACCGTTTTAGTCGATCTGGCTATTCACAGCCAGCTGAGAGTTAAGGTATTTTTAAAAAGTGTCACTAAACTGCTGACTGTATTTGATGACAGTATAACTTACTTACAAAACTTTTCTCATTATTAATCAAATCTCAAGCTAATTACGTGAACTTTAATAAATTCTTACGTGAACTTTCGCCGATGCGATTTTGATTTTAATCTTTTTAGATCTACTTTTGTCCATTTAATTATATCTATCAGATCTCTCACCCGCGGTCATAATCAATAGTATTGTTTTTGAATTCAACTGTTAATTAACCGTAATGTTTAACTGTTAATCGCTTTTGAAAAGACATCTCATGCCGACATCTCAATTATCAATTAAAAACAGTCTTTTTTCGGCCGACAACCCGATTTAAGTTTATTTTGTAACGTTCAAAACAGTGTTGGATTTCTTCTGTGTTCAGCTTTATATCCCCTATTCACAATATGTGGAATATCCCGGCCTAAAAACTCACTACGTTTGTTAATCTGGGCGGGATATTCCACATGGTGTGAATAAGGGATATATATTTATTACAGGGGGAGACTCAATTATTGACGACCACCCGCTTAAATCTTCAAAATGAAATTTGGCAACTTTTGAGACTTATTATTTGATGATACTTGGAAAAATCATGACCATATATATGATCAATTTTCTAATGAGAAATATCTCAATTGTTCGATTTTTAATTTGAACAAACAACGCTCGGCACGTTTATGAAATTTGGCGCTGAAGAGCCAAAACTCAGACTATGGTGGACAACCACTGACGAAAGTCCGGTTGGTATAAATCATAGTCCAAAAATTCTTTTAGAGAAATCCTGTGCAAGTAACACAACCACAATAAGGTTAACCATAAAAATTTGAATTGTACAATTCAGTACATTCTGAACAAGTCAGACTTGTCAAGTCTTGTTAACCCTTGTGAACATAAATGTAGGACCAATGTTTATTCTATTATATCTTTTTTTTTGTGCAAAATCTTTTGAAAATAAATTTTTATAATTATCGAAAAAAAAACTTTATTTAACCACCCCATGTCTGATAAATTTTCGACTTTCAATGGTAAATCTGAAAATAATCCGAGAAAAAAAGTTTTGTAAGCGGACAGCCTATGGGTCGGAAGTGAACCAAGCTGCCAGTCTGAGCGCAACAATCGGTTATATTTGATGTACTTAACCAATTTAAGACGGATTATCCGTAATACGGAATATGCATAACGGATTTTAGTTTGCCGTTTAACACATTGACGTTAAGTTTAAGCCGGAATATTTCGTTTCTCAAACTGAACACTTTTTCGGGTCACTTTATAGAGTCATCAATGACTCATCATTGAGGTGCTCTTGGGTAATATTTTGAGGTGCGACAGATTTGACTTTGCCACCACAGACGAATCGTAAAAGATATCACAAAACGTTTCTTTTTATTTAACTAGAAACTGAAAAAGCTCAGGTAAAAATTGTTTTTGGAAATTTTCGAAAATTTATCGAGATTATTTTCAAAAATAATCAAAATTCGAGAATTCAAATGGCAGGAAAAACCCAATTTGAGTATGAAATGACACTAGAAGATATCCTAAGAATAAAAGCTTGAAAAAATCCAGAAATTAAGTTTTCGTGAGATTTTTTATAATGACAAAATTTAATTTTTCGATGATGAGTCATTATTTATCCAAACCTGAAGTTGTTGAGTGTCAAATTTCAAAATGTTTGATGCCAAAAATATTCTCCGTAAAATTTAACCGATATAACATGTTATAACATGTTTTGCAGGTATTTGTCTGTTTTAATAAACTGTATTATTTAAGAGAAAGCAACCATAACCGGGTCAAACCGTAGATGACCGGTCAACTGGTAGAGCAAAAAAAATAAAAAACATTTGACATGAGCTTTTATAGTTTCCAGTTGAATGCAAAAAACGTTTTGTGAGATCTTATACGGTTTGACTGTGTTTTTTTGTGTTGAAATTTTTATTTCAATAATGTCTGACTGTTAACTCCCGTAGTGTCTTTTGCGCCATCNAAATTTTTAAAATAAAAGTAGATTAATACACTTTTTGTTATTATTTTTAAGTTTATATAGTAATCAAGTGACAGTGTGGACACTTTTTGATTGATTACATTAATTTTTATACAGTCCACAACCTCTAACAGTTAGAGTCTAACTGAAACACTTACCGACCTAAAAAAAGCGTTCCAGTTAGAGGAAGTATTCCAGTTAGAGATAACCCCTATAATTTTGCTTACAAAGCTAGCTCCAGTTAGGGGTGTTCCAGTTAGAGGTTGTGGACTGTAATTAATAATTTTTTTCATGGAATACTTAAATCGAAAATTTTGAAATTACACTTCCAAAAAAAAATATCTGTCCCAAGATACGAATAAACTTTAATCTTGAGTGTTTTGCATGCACCAAACACTTTTTTAAAAACTGGCTAATCTCACATTTGTATTTGATGTCTAGTATCGAAATAATTTCTCCAGAAGTAAAACTTCGGCGAAAAATCTCAAAAAATCAACTCTCCGTAATATTTGAACCAAATATCCAAAAAAAATTAAATGATTTTTTTGAAATCACCGCAAAATTCTTTATGATGTTTTCGGAAGAAACAATTCTGTGACATTAATTTTGCCCATTAGAAGGTTTTAGGTAGGCTTGAGCCGATATATCGACTTTGTGATTCCCAGGGTTAAATAAATTTGAAAATAAGAGCTGAAAATAACTCAAAAATTGAAAATGAATCGAAAACGTTTTTTGAGTACCTAAAACAGCGCAACTGAGTGTTCGTAGCAAAACATTATTTTGACCGAAATTTTCAGCGCCAAAAGCTTCTCAAGTCCTGGATGTTCTAACCTTCGCAATAAATAATGTTCTTAAATGATTATAAACTTGCCGACGGGGTCTTGTTCAATTACTTCCACAAAACAGTTATAAATTGTTGAATTCTTATTTGTTGATTCCCAATTAGTTGTCACGGCTGTACAAATTTCATTTTCTAACACTTCGAAGGCCGTTTTGTTTTGTTGCAACGGTGCCCACCATTCTGATTCTAGCGCAACGACGAAAGAAGCCTCATTTTGTAGTTCATAAACTGCGATATTGTTAAGAGCATCAATATCTACCAGTTCTTCCTCGGTTAGTTGGGACGGAGGTCTTTCCAAATCTGTAATAATTTTATCTTATCGAATCATATCTTGGCAAGAAAAATGAATTTTTNTTTTATACAGTCCACAACCTCTAACAGTTAGAGTCTAACTGAAACACTTACCGACCTAAAAAAAACGTTCCAGTTAGAGGAAGTATTCCAGTTAGAGATAAACCCTATAATTTTGCTTACAAAGCTAGCTCCAGTTAGGGGTGTTCCAGTTAGAGGTTGTGGACTGTAATTAATAATTTTTTTCATGGAATACTTAAATCGAAA
>SCLH01000033.1:333903-362994 GCA_004367855.1 Oikopleura vanhoeffeni | reverse complement strand
TTTTTTTTTTAAGTATTTATTTCAAAATAAAGTTCAAAAATAACGTTTTCTTTAATTTAACCACTGAAACTTCGAAATATCACCTTGACGTAAGCCAACTTTCTGATCAATGTTTCCGTGGCTTTTTTTTGAGCCTACTTTCAAATAAATCGAAGCTCATTTTTTTTCGGAAAAGTGACCTTCAAAATTTTATATTTTGAGTTTGGGGTCGAAATTAAAAAAAAAACGCTCTAGGCGATTTTTTATTTGTATCGAGCTACCTTTTGCGCAAATTTACGTGAATTTTGACATTTAACCTAAGAGGAGATAGATTTTCCGATAAACAAAGTCAAAAAACGGTGGTTTATCGCATATTCTGGGGGAAATATAGCACTTATCGAGAAAAACGCTCAATTGAAGTTTTCAATACTGATTATACAGGTTATGTTAAAATTTAGGTTTATTTCAAACTAAAACCTGAGAGGAGATAGATTTTCAGTTTTGGCTTAGGTCTCCCTGTCTCGCTTATGTGTCTAGAAGTGTATGCATGCAAAACAGTTTTGGGACATATATTTCGCGTCTATTACGCAAGCTTAAGGCTAGTTTTACAAACTGGCTAATCTGAATAATATCCTTGAAGCTTTGGTTGGCTTAGTTTTTTGAAATCCTAGAACTCAATTCGCAATCACAGTATATTGAATTTTTTAGCCAATTTTTAATAGGGTTGTACGTTTTTGTTTACAAACTGTTTATAAAATTATAAAACCGTCAAAGGAACTACTATTATCACTAAAAAATGCATCTCTGTTACTTTTTCTCACTAACAATGAATTCATGTCTAGTCCATAATATCAAATATTTATTTGAATTTTTTGTTAGCGAATAGAGTTTAATATTCGAATCGTCGTAAATTATATTTATTGTATTTATTTTTGTAAATTGAAAACCAGTTAGAATTGATCCTCGGAAAGTGGTCTTCGAAAAATGGGGTANAACTTTTCATTTCCGGTTTACTTATAGTCATATTTCTAGAATTCTAGGGTGAAATTCAAAAAAATGGCTCCAACATATTAGTAACCTCACTCTTCCCGTACTCTGTGTAAATTTTCAGACGCTTTGTATGTGGGGTCTAAAAGAAGATCGATTTTGAAAAAACCGTTTAGTGCTCTAGAATAGACTCACCACCTGGTGGTGTGATGTAACAAGGTTGACTTTGAGATGTGTAATCGTTAGACGAAGGCTAGATCTACAAACAAGTATCCTCATAATTTTTACAACTGTCCTAGATTTGTTCTGAGGCGTGATTAAAAGGTACCAGATTACGACACCTACCCCCTTAAGGCTAAAAAATGAGAGTGGTCTCCAACTTACCCATATTCGCTCACTAGGTTGCGCTAAGCGGCTTAAATTTCAAAATTCATCAGAACACAAAATTTACTCAATTATCATTTGTGTACGGAAGATTAACGAGGTACACCTCAAAATATAGAAAACGTCAAAACTGTTCTAACGTCGACTCGGATTACCCAAAAATTGCGGCAAAGGTAGTTGATTTTTGATCAAAAATATTACACAAGCGTATCTTAACTGGAGAGGGTTCTTGGTACTAACACAGCAATTTGCTGAGCATTTTAACTACTTTTGAACGCTATAACTTTTGATTGGAGTACTTAAACATAAAAATGAAAAACAAATATTGTTTCACAAACCCTTTTTATTATTCTCATTGTATATTTTATAACGTTTCGCAATTTTATCATAGCATTATTAAAGATTTGGATTTTATCAAGTTCAAAATTAAAACACTCACTAATACAGTATCTAGAAATTTTCAGATATGAAACTTTTTTTATAAAAGACAAATAGGCATTTTTCATGCACTTGTAAAATTTAAAGCGAAATTATCAAAAATTTTATTATGTTTGTGTAATTATTTCTGAATTCGTAACAAAGCTGTAACGATCTTAACGAAATTGATTTTCGTGAGAATTTTTCTCCAGTAGCTAATAACTGGCGGAGTCTACATACAACTTGATTCATTTTCTGACAAAAATTATTAAAACTAAATTGAGAAGAAGGTTAACGTCGAACGTTCGTAAAACTAAAAAAACATCGAAAAAACGCTCTTTATACCACGGCTTATGAATCATAAGTTATGATTCATTAAATTTATTTCAGAAAGACAAATTTATGTTCGGAAAGTTTTTTATCAGGAAAGGAAACTTATTCATTATAACTATTTTTTGGAGTTTTAAAATTATTACACAAGTTGAATTTTAAAATCCAGAAAAAAACGCGCTATTTTATCCAATGGGTAACCTGTTCTCATGACCAAAACACGTACTACACCATGGAACCTGGCCAAGGGAACCTGGCCCAGGCTTGTAAAGGGGATCATCCCCGAACAGATTTTCTATCCGCATCGCTATTGTCCCTATTTTTTACTTAAACATAGACAAAAGAGGGATGAAAAGCTTATGCAAAAGTTATCCCATTTACAAGCCTGGACTACACTGAACAATATTTTTTAGAAAAAACCTTATGGCTTGCCGATTGTGGCCATCAATTGTATACGAAAGACTAGTTTAATAGTTTGTGGTTAACCGCAACTTCCGAATATTTATTTTTTTCGTTTTTTTATTTCAAAGACGGAACTTAAATTTCTAAAAATCAAGAAATATTTATAAAACCGATGAAAATTATTTTACAAAAGTGCATAAAAGTAATGAATACAGTATTTCACTTTTTCTCTCCTACTTCCTCAATTCGGTATCATTGAGATCTTTACCAATGAAAATGTTTAGATCTTAACGATGGCTTTTTTTTAAATGTTGTGGATGATCGCTGGCCAACCACCGCAATTGCTTGGCGGGAGTCTTAATCTCAAAACTTTTTGTTCGAGAAACAGGACATACAATCCACTCAGAGGGCACCGCTTATTTTACGCAATGTTAAACACCTACGTGTTTGTTTATTCAAAGATTTTGATAAAAGAAGGTAATTGAAAACTAAGATCACAACAAAAATGTGACATGCTGTAGATTTTCTAAGAAAATTTTCAGATATCTGTCAAATCCATCAGTGATACATAGCTTAGAAATACAAATCGCCGACCAGTACCTCCGTATTTATTTAAAATAAGGTTCTCAATAAATTTGATTATATATGCCGATTGTGTAAATTTTTAGTCGTGCTTTTTCTAAAAAAATTGTATCATCTAAGATCTTAGAAAGTTAAATCTTGCGATATTTTTTCATGAACATTTTGTGTTATTTCATTTTGATGTGATAAATATTGATAAAGTATAATTCTTGTCAAATTTTCGAAATGATGGGGTACCATTGGCAAAACCGGGTTTTAGATAAGAAACTAATTTTATCGATCAGAGGACTATCCTGTATAAAACCGGTAAGATAAAAACCTAGTAATTTTGATTAAAACTTAAAGAATATGCGATCGTTGCAAAAATTGCGGAAGTTTTTTGCACAATTTTTGCAAGGGAAAAGAGGTAAGTTATAAAACATAAACATACATCTTTTTAATCTATACTATTCCTTCTCAAAAATAGTGTTCAGCGTAATCGAGATAACTTAAAAAGTAGAAGAAATGTTTTCCCACACAGAATAAATTTAAGATTGATAATTTTTTCAGAGCGTCGCTTGTATTGTTTGGAGAGAAAGTCCCTGAAAACTGTCTGAAAATTTGCTTTAGCAATTACGGGGCCCTCATATCGTTTTTTACTAGATTTTTAGCCAACATTTTTATATAATTCGGCTTTTGAACAAAAACTCATCCGATAAAATTCTTAGAAAGCTTAAACTAAGCACAAATATCTTGTTAATGATAAAATAAAAATATTGGTCAATCGTTTTTTTTTTCTTTGATCACTGAAATTGTTTAATTATTAGTTTTTCTTTAAAAGTTGTAAAGAACGGTCGGATTCAGACCAATGTTTTCAATTTTATTTTATTCACAAGACATTTGTGCTCAGTTTGAGCTATCTAAGAATGTAATCGAATGAGTTGTTTTGACAAGCCGAATTATATACAAATGTTGGCTAAAAATCTAGTAAAAAACGACCAGGAAGCCCCGTAATCGATACAGTAGCGTCGGGCGTATAGGTGAAAAGTTTTCGAAAAATCATCACCTGTACGCCCGATTTCACTCCCGAGTCGGGAGTCCCGACGCCAGAAAAAATATTTACGCCCAACGCCAGAAAAAATATGCTCTGATTGGTCAATCAAAACAAGATCTATAATTAATAATTTATTTTAAGGGTGGTCACTGACCACTGTTCAGAGTAGGAATTTCTTGTAAATTTTCGTCACAAAAACGAAAGTGACTGTATTGGAAATCTCAGGAACTACTTCTCCGAATAATTCCATTTTATGAGTACCATGAGTCATGGTCCATGACTCACGCAGTTATTCGAATAGAGCTTCTAGAATGTACTTATTTGATTTTATTTGAGAAAATATAGTAAAGAAACTTTTTATTGAAACTGAATTCCAAAATGATTTGTAAAAATATCGGATAACTCAAAAAAACTATCATTTATCCGTTACAGAGAAATTAAGGGAGTGTGGGACTCTGATTTGACATATTCACGAAGATATATCTTAAAAACCAAGAGTTTATGGGAAAAACCGAAAATATTTATTTGTTAATCTAACCTTTATCTTGCGAAAATGCATCACAGATTGTGTTCGATGATTACACCAATAGTTACGGTATCGTTACAAGGAGACCTTTTTGTAACTTCAAAATCAATCTCCTCCGAGACGCTATATCCAAATAAGCTCAGATTTTCACAGACCACGTAACAATAGCATGCCGAAATAAAAGCTTTCTTTGATCCGGTGTCTGACCAGTTTTAGAATGGCAAATAACCTACTTTTGTTGGCATTATCAGACTTTAAAATATATCTCCTCCGACAATAAATTTTCAAAATGACTCAAATTTTTACGACGTATTCTTTGAAGGATTTTTAAGATTCAAGCACAAGCTCATCTGAATTTGTTAATTATAATCCGAAATATGATTTTTAGGTCAATTTCACAAAAAACTTAGAAAAAAGGGCTTCGATTTCTTCGTAAATAGTCTCGAAAGAAAGCCAGTGCAACACTTATTTGCTATATATTATAAAAATATATTCGCCTTTTATCCTATATCCCTTTATCACCTTTTGGTTAGAATGCGTAGCCACAACGTTAAAATCACACGTTAAAAGGTGTAGTGGCTAACGCATTCTAACCAAAAGGTGATAAAGGGATATTCTAAGATATAATATCTGTACAAAAAACGCTATCTAATCGTGTCTTCCTTCATTTTTCTACTTTGTTCACACTTAACAAAACGTTTATTATTCAGAAACTTCCCAACAGCATTAAACCCCACTTAAATCATCTATCATCGATAAATTTTATGCAATACAGTGGGGTTTCATCCAAGTGCTAAAATGAACATGTAAAAACTGTCCTGAAAAAACTTCTTCGTACTGCATTGGGATACTGCTAAAGGAGCTTCTAGTTGTGCACAAACTTTCACATATCGTGGCAGTTGTACGATATGCTGTCAAATTATATTTTGTACTTGAAATATTTGAATAAAGTTTTTAAATTATCGAAAAAAAACACTGATCACAAAGTTAGGTTACGACAAAATGATATTTTGAAGTTTGAGTGGTCAAATTGAACGTTATTTTTTAGTCAATTTGAAAAACTACTATGAAAAAACTGGCAAAAATTTCGATTTTTTTTTTTGATGATTTGGTCAGTAGTACTCTTTGTAACCATTCCCGATCAATTTGGAGCATTTTAAATGCCCCTAAAAGTTATTGGAGCTGAGGTTATTAATTGTGGCAGAAAAGATTTTAAGAAGATCTCACCTTGATTTTCAAACCAAAAAAATAAATAGTTATAATACAAATTGTATTATACAAAACACATAATGGAATAGCACGCGGCGTATAACACTGTGCTGCACGCCTACGTTTTTGCCAATTCATATCTTTTTGTCCTTCACAACCACACGTTTTTGTCACCAGCCTTCCATAAACTTACATGAGATAGTATTTAAGTAGCCTCAAAAACAATATCAGTGGTAGTCTCGCGGTCATCCCATAATAGGTTCTTGTGCTAGAGATCGTCAAAGTGGTAAATTGAATTGATTTTGATTCAAACAAGGATCTTGCAGTTCATCATAAGATTTATTGATTTCATTTCAAACTTGATGCTGATTCAATTTTCCTAAATTCTGTTCGAGGATGTTTTTAAATCATTAAAAAAGTAGATATCCTCAAATAAGTACAGTTGGAATTGAATCAAGCACGGCGAACAAATTTTGGGCACTCCCATAGTCTACAGACTATTCCGTTTTTAATCAACTTTTTTAAGGGATACTAGCTCCTAAAAATAGTGTCTGTATTTTCTTATCCGATCCAATCCGATCAATTCTTTCAAACTCCTGTATCCGATCAGGTCAATCTAATCAAGTTTTATTTTTCGTGTTGATCCGATAAGGTCAATTCGATCAGGTTTTTACAAGTCAGTCTGCCAACCTCTGGTTGCAGCATTTTTGATATTTTGCGATACAGTGGTTGGCGGCAATATACAAAGCAACACTAGGCAACACTTTTACTAGAACCACATAAATTGCCTATTGCCGTCACTCACTATATTTTTTTAATTTTTTCACTGCCACACTTTTTTCTACAATGAGTTTTATATATTCTCTATAAAAAGTTATCCTTTACCCAACCTTAGTCCATCTTAAAAATGCTTACTATCTCTATAGCGCGTGTGCGAATCCCACTGATGTTGTCTAAGTGATTGTCTTGAGTATAAATATAGGCATGGGTGCTTGATAGTGGGTACGCCAAAGTGGATCGGTAACAATCACTAATACAACATCAGTGGGATTCGAACACGCGTTATAGAGATAGTAAGCATTTTTAAGACGGACTTAGATTTGGAAAATGATAAATACATGAAAACTTTGTTTATAATTGCGTACCTGTATTTTTGTCATAAATAATGTTAATTTGCTCGAAGATATATCGCTATCAGAAGATTGTGGCGGTAATAACTTATAAGTTTTGAAAATCAGCTTGATTATTCAGCAAGATGAAGGCAGAAAAAACCAAGCTTTTCTCACGTGATTCTGTAGATCGTTCAACGTCATTGGAACTTTCAACGTCATATTTGTCAGCGAACATTTTTTGAGACAACACAGCAAAAAAATCCGATCCAATATTATTTGATTTTTGTGGGTAAATCAGACAGGATCAGAAGTTTAAAATTAAGTTTTTTTGGTTGTGAATTGACAAACAAGTTAGTTCAAAGTCACGACTTTAGTTTTTTATGAAAAAACGTGTCAGATAATTATTTGTATCAGATTGAAAAATATTTTGCTTTACGCCAAATAGTCACGAAACTGTTCGAGGCTAAATGCGTAACGTTTTTTAATACTGTTTTTGGTTGATAATATTAATCGGGTTAGTTGGTGATAAAAAAGCTAACCGGGAAATATTTCACACTTTTTGACTTAATCTGTGAACAACGGGTCCTTGACAATGTCTCGATTTTTCACATTTTAAGTTAAAAACATTTCTGAAAATTAATGACCTTTCTAACTGATGGCTGTTGTGGATTAAGGCGGTAACCGACGCGTTTTACTTCATTTTGAACGTCAGCTCTGTTCTAACGGATAGCCTGACAATACTGAAATCCTGAAATATAGTTAATATTTGTCTGAAATTTTCAAAAAATGTATTTAAATTTTTTGTATGATTGTAACGGTCGTTATACTGGTTGAAAAACTCGGTTTTTGACTAAATTCGTATCATTTTATTTAGAGATGAGATTTCAAAATGTTTTGATTCTTCTAACGCCCACTATTAATGGTTATTCAAGAAGTAAAATGTAGTAAAATTTATATTTGAAACTACCTCATATAAAACTAAAAATGATTTTCCATCGCCCTGTCTAAAATTAATTATATGGTTTTTACAAAATTCTCTAGTAAAATGACTCTTTATTCATGAAAAAATCACGGTTTTTTAGGAAAACATTGTTTAGTTTTCTCGTTAATGTAAATTATTTGATTATTTTCAATACTAGCCAAATCATGGTTGAATGTATCATCTGGCATGATTTTCAAAATTATTTATTTTCAAAAATATCAGTTTTTTCCATACTAATTCGAAATCGGATATTTTGAAATTTCCACTCCCACAAGATATTTCTGCTCCAGATATGTCTAGAAAACTAATTATTTCGCAAAGTGTAACTCAGACACTTTCCTGAATATTGGCTATTTGAAATTATAATTCCAAATTTTCGATCAAAAAGTATTTTTGGAAGTAAAAGTAAGCGCAAATGGCCTATCAATCAACTCGTGATAAATTTGAACCAAGTATCCGAAAAATTTTAGAAAATATTTTCAGATTACATTGTTGAATTTTAAAATGTATTGGAAGGAGAAGTTTCTGCAATCATTTTTCCATCATTTTTGGCTGATTTAAAGTAACTTTAGCGTTTCAAAAGCTATATGCCTGCGGATGGTTAACTGCAATTATTTCAATAAATACATTAATTAATTATTTTTTAAGCGGCTTTTATATTGTTGATTACCGCAGATCTGAAACAGAGGAGCAATAACAATTAGTATGTTATGATAATATTTGGAGATAAGTAATAACACTTCACTTTTGTCATTTAGAACTCAGGGTCACAGATTTTTGACGCTCAAAACGTTTCAAAATTTTAGACAATTGGCATATCAATTACGAGTTTTCTTGTCATTTTTTGCCACTTTTTCAACCAAATTTTTATATAATTCGGTTATGAAAACGACTCATCCAATTTAAGTTCTTACATAGCTCAAATGAGCACAAAATATTAGGAAAAAAATAAATTGAAAAATGGTACGAATCAGACACATTGCTTCTTTTTTTTTAACAAAAATCCGATTCGGACCAATTGTTTCATTTCATTATTAACTAGATATTTGTGCTAAGTGTTTTAGCTCATGGCGCTGAGTCGTTTTCAAAAAGCATAATTATATAACAATTGGCTGAAAAGGTACAAAAATGACCAAAGTAGGCCCGTACGAAATAAAGTCCCTCGCCACTTACTGGCACACAACCCTTTCACTGGTACATTTTTTGGGTCGTTTTAAACCGTAGACTCGATTTCCGGCAGTAGTGACCTTCACCATTAAATCGCATTTTACGAGTGCTTAAACATTAATGACAAGAATCAGTTATGAAAGTATCGATTAACTTGAAGACAAAATGACGTGTGCGTTTTTTTGTGAATATTTACTGTATTACGTACTTATTTTTTGCAAAAATTTTTGAAAATCACAAACTTAACCTTTCATGTGATCAGAAAAAAATCTAAAATTTTTTTCATTACATCAAGCCCGAAAATGATACGTGACGTATATTAAGAATAAGTGGTCAAAAGTAGTACTGTTTTTTCCAAAAATGCTTAAATCATTTTTGAAAAAGTGGAAATGTTTTAGAAGTTTTTTAAGATTTTTTCCATTACACCAAAGTCCAAAAGCGATCACGTGACCTTCAAATTAGAAATAAGGTTTGTGAAAGTAAACAAATAGTCAAATTACCCAAATTTTTTTGGGCTAAACACCTAATTAAGAGTTTGAACATAATGATATTTTCCAAACAGTCACGTGATCTTATTTTTTCAAGAATAAGGATTTATTATACATATTTACTTAAACTTATTTTTGGATATTTCGTCAGTGATTTTATTCGGACTTTGGTAATGAGAAAAAGTCTTAAAAACGTTTGAAGTTGACCCTGGAATTTTTTGACGTAATTGAGTACTTTTTCAAATTACTGTAATTGTACTAAATGTTTTTTCAAAACTACTCTCAAATCATTGCGGAGACCCCCTTAAGGCGATTGGCGGTGCTTCCAGTAATTGCTGGGAAATAAGGCGTTTTTAATAACTTCAAAATCCTTTGTGAGATTGATGTGAACGTTTATTTTCCAATTGTATTTGGTAGTCTCGTAACCTTGAGAAGTCAAAAACTATTCATTTCTAGAAAATATTACACATCACCTTTCAAATCCATAAAACCTAATTGCTGTATTTCTTTTCATTGATAGTATACGTCATAGCCACGTACAAAAATTCACATTAATGCCATATTATTAGATTCAGAAAAAATTTCTACAATTTAAATAACCAATATTTTATAATTCCTCTTAATTCGCCGAAAATTATTTTTTGAAAATCTTGCTATAGTTAAATATAGCAAGAAATGTTATTTAAAAAAAAAATATACGCTCACGAACTGCACACTGCGATTCTTTCTCTTTTTCATAAAGTTCTCCTTCTTTTATCTATCTATTAAACTTTTAACAAGCAAATTTAAATAATTTTTTTTATAGTTTCGCAATCACTATTTATGCGATTTAACTGCGGGCGCCATCTATTACACTTGATTTGGGTTGAAAATGAAAATTGATAAAAGCGCAAAATACTAACATTAATATATCGAAATACTTTCATTTATATGTTATTTTTCCTGTGAATTATTATCTTCGTATTTTAAGACCTATCCTTGTATATAATTTAAATAAATAATTATTTTTGCAAGCAAATCCGATATTCTAGAACTAGTATATTCATATAATGAAATTTTTGTTATTGCACATTCAATTTGCTCGTGTGCTGCGATGGTCGGATACAGAAAAATAATATCTCGAATTTAAGACGTGGTCGAAAATAACTACTTGCAGTGCCCACAATCTCCTTAAAATCGTAACGAATGTCTAAGAATTTCCTAAGATTGCCTCCGGTTTAAATAGGCATTTCTCAAAGTCAAAACGTGGTTAAAAAACCATCTAATATGAGACGCTTACGTAGTCACTATGCGCATCGCATGAAGATTCCATATCTCACAACACATAATATTCACAAAAAATTTTTTTTAAGAGAGTTTATAACAGATAATTTTGTATTAAACAATAATTATGGTTTAGACAAATACCGATAGCAAAATCATTTGAATTTTATATGAGTAAGTTGCAAATATAAAATTAGGTTTCAATTTCATCTCATATGCACTTTGTTATCAGATCATAGTGAATTCGGCGAACTTTTTGTTTTCTTACTTATTAAATGCCTTTAATTCGCCTTTTAAAAAATTTTTATTTGTTATTCATTTGTTATACGAAATTGGCTAATATTATTTTAACGTATTGAAAAATGTATGTGATAATGAAACTTTCTTATATGGCTCGATTATATAGATATGGGTCACTAGTTGCCTGGAAATCAGTTCGTGTACAGATTCATGTTCTAAAGTCTCAGAAGTAAGCTGTTTCCCTAACTTGTAGGGAAAAGAAGTTTTTTTGATAATGCTTATTTATGAAAGTCGTTTACCAACGAGAAGTCCTTCAAGGGAATTAAATGTTCAAATGCACCTATTTAATATACAAAAGAAGAAGAAATTGTCTCGGTAATTTAAGCGCCGCACATATTTAATTATTTTGAATTCTAGAAAATCTGCTTTAGTAACAACGGAGTTGAATTACTTTATTTGTTCATGGCAGACTTGTCAGAATCAGCAGTACAAAACAAATCCATATAGCTTGCAGCAATTACTGTGCCTGCTGAAATTGCGGTTTGACGACAATTTTTCTTCAAGTTCAATTTTCGTTAAATTTTGTTTACTTTTAACTTTGCCTGACAAGACAAAAATGATGAAGAATTTCTAAAGAAGCTCGCGGCTACTTATGCCGCTTGAGTGTTGCTTTCCTAGCTCTTCAGCCGATCGATAACGTAGCAATTCAATAGTGTTTTATTAAACAATGCACGTGATAAATATTGAGGTGGTAGTCTGCAAATAGTAGTATGTTATCAGTTCTATTATTTTAAACGCCGGATGCAGAACAAATTAACTCTGTAACTTTAGACATATCTGACCTCAGACTTCGATTTCCGGCAACTATGACCATGTCTCTGATAAGTCATGCATATATAGCAAAGATTCATTATCTCAACATAATGCAAATTAACCCAGTTACACACATAAGTCATAATAAGATGAAATTAATCTTAATTTAATTGAAACTACCTTACAATTATGACATTCACCGGTCGATTCGACTCAGAAATACAAGTCGAAACTGAGTATTTTCAGTACTCCTATCTGGTGTTCCTTGGTTAATTTGGAGCAAAAAACTTGCTTAATGACTTTTTGGAAATTTTAACTCCCTGGTGTCCTAAAATGACCAACAATAGATGCGTCACTAGAAAACCGCTGTAAAACCGGAAAAGGTATCGAATTATTAAATACACATATTTTTTCCGATGGAAAATAGGTCTTTATGCTGCATCATGATAACTTTAAGAAAATTGAGCCAACATTGAGCTCCGCAAATTAAATTGGCGTGTGCCATTTTGTATATTACCTATTTTTCTAAAGTATTTTTGCCCTTATGTTGAGGCAAAATAGAGACTAAAAGTATCGGAGAATCCGAAACCATTCCTCTTCATTTTTTCTGAAGAATTCGAAAAATAATATTTAACCAATTTCAGAAAATTTTTGCGAATTTTTTTTCATATAATTTTTGAAATCGGATTTTTCAAAAGCCCGTATAGCATATATATGCACAGTCAACGAAAGAGTGAGAACTATTTTTAAGTATTTTGCTAGAAAAAATTCCAAAAAAAAATCTTTGACGAAAATTTTTATATGAGAAATATTACATTTTTTTTGACAAATGAGTCAATTAATCGCTTGTAAAGACCGGAAGTTGCATCACATTTTATATACACACTTTTTCACTTGTATTAAAGGTATTAATGCTGTGATCATGTCATTTTTCAAAAAAAATGGGACCAATTTGAGCTCCGCACAATTAAATGCGTGTAACTTTGGGTAGATTACCTATTTTTCTACAGTTTTATGGCCTTTATTACCGATATAAAGTTGAATTATGTTTGTGAACCTACGGCGAATGCCAAAGAAAAGGCATCATAATAATAGGGCAAAATCTTTGGAATATTTAAAATTGATTAGGGGGTCGGCACTCATTTCAAATTGTATAAAGCCGATTTTTCAACATTTTTTTTGATAATTAATATTTTTTTTTTATCTTTTGCTGAAACCCAATCCGCAAAAAAAACTATCTGAGGCATAACATCAAATGCAGGCCTCGAAGAACACCATGCCAATGTTTCAAGCAGTTGGAATCTATTTAGGGATCGGGGCTCATTTCAGAATCCAAAAATCCTATTTTTCACTTTTCTTTACTATTTTTTTTTAATATTCAGCCTTTCCTGACCCCAATCCGCAAAGAAACATTTCGAACAGGATTTATTGCCATGTTCATTAGTAGACGGGACAATTTTCAATATGTTACAGAGTGCTTTGGTAGGACATATAAAAAAGTTACGTCCCCCACTAAAACACTTATAACACAGGCACACTCTTTACATTGTAATGTGAACAAAGCAATCACGTATTAGTGATGTAACAAAATCAACAATTTCAACTTAAACTTCTCTAAGACTATGAGTTTTTCTTCAGAAATAAAAATGAATATTTTTGAATAGTTTTTTTTCTTATAATAAAACATATATCCTGATATGCATGCTTTTACATAAACTTTCAACGTGTTATCATTCACACCATAGGGGGCATAATATACCGGCACTTCGTGAACCCAAACGTTTTTCGGCTTCCATTTCATCAAAAATTAAAATACCATCTTATGACATATTTTAGAAAAATATATGCAAATTTTGTCTCAGTTTTATATCTGGATACCCCGAGTCATAAGGAATCGTCTAGTATCAATTCTGTATCCCTTTTACTTTAAGAACGTAGCTGTAAACGATCTGCTAAAAATATTAATTAGTCCAAAAAAATGTGAAAAATCGACTTTTTACAATTTGAAATGGAGTCGCCGCACCTCTTAACCTCCTCACACCTAGAAAACAGCAACTTCGCCTCACCCAATAGCCTATCCTAAAGAAATACTTTGGGCTTATCACGGACAACTGGAGAAGATACCAATTAATATTTGTCACTGATTGAGACAATGGATAAAATTAATGAACAAACACGTAACTTTTTTAATTTCGAAGTTTGTAAACTATAACTCGATGAGAAACAGAGGTTACTTACTTTGTATTTCTTGAAAAACCATACATTTTATAATAAACATAATAAAGTTACAATATTAAAAGTGAAACTTTAGCTATTGAAGCTGGTCTCAAATTTGAATATATAATTTATGCTTACAAACAGATTATTTCATGATCGCCGCGCGTCAAATATATGCATTAAATGTGAAAAAATTTCTAATCTGAAAACTCAAAATCCAGTACCGACTTATGTTCTATATTTGATCGATTTGTGTCTTTGTCGCTCTATTTGGGTAAATTGCCTTCATTCTTTCGAAAAATAATTTTGAAAAAATATATTTTTTTATTATTTTGAGTTCAAGACACTTGTGAAATTATTTTCGTATAGAGATTCTGGAGATAAAATTAATTCAGATATCAAAGAATCCTCAAATACGTTTTCCTAAAAACTTGCTTTCCCTCAGAATTTCCGATATTATCATGCGGTTTCACACATATTGGAATTTTGAAGAAATTTGACGGAACAGATCCTAAAAAACAGTAGAGAAAAAAATATCTTTCAACGGCTCATGGTATAAAAGTTTTCAAAATATTTTTAGAAATAAAATGCAATCTTTATGACATATTTGAATTGTATGGTCTTGACGATGTTATTTCTGCCGCTTTTGGGCTCCCAAAATATTTTTGCATTAAAATCAAAGGGTAGTGAGAGGTAATCGAACTTTTAAATATTCCAAAATTTCCCTGATTTTATTTGATGCATTTTCTTGGCATTCCTATGGTCAAAACATATTACTTCTATAATGCCGTTGCAAAAGGGCAAAAACTCAGAAAAATAGGATAATTTATACCAAAAGTCACACGCCATTTAATTTGCGGAGGCCTCAATTGGCCTCATTTTCTGAAAATGACATGCTGACCAGCAGTTAAGACCTTTTACATCGAAAAAATTTGTGTCATATAAAAATCGAATCACCATTCCGGTTTACGAGAGATAATGACTCTTGCAAAAATGTAATTTTGCTCATCAATGAAATTTCGTCCTAAAAAAATTTTGGGAATTTTTTTTTTCAGGCCCCAAAATACCTTAAATGTGTCTCCTCTTTCGTTTTATGCTGATCATGCATTACCGGGGGCATTTGAATTTCGGATTCAAAAAATTTTGAAAAAAATTGAAAATTTTCGACAATTTTCAAATTATTTTTTTCCAATTCTTCGGAAAAACTGAAAGAAGGAAGGGTATCCTCGGATGTTCCCAGATAGACCAGTCTTATTTTGGCCTCGCCGGTGGCGCCTATTGCGTCTGATACGCCAGATTTCCCATTTTTTTTGATTAATTTTTAAACATTTTTGTTCAAAAATTAAAATTTTTTATTTTTTCATACAATTTGAAATCTTGGCTGCATAAAATACTTAAAAAGAATTTGAAATTTCTGAAAAAAATTTCTGTCCATACCTTTTTTTTGTTTTCTGGGATGAAATCGACGACAAAATTTCGAATGCCGCAAAAATGACCTTCGTAGCATGTGTAGATCTCGAATTATAGACCTCCGAGGTTAATTTAAATAAAAACATTCAATTTTTTTGCAGATTTAATACTCAAATTGGTGACGGTTTTTTTATTTCAAATTTGAAAATGTCAAATTAACCCTGAATTCGTGTTACTTATGCACTTGTTTGTGAGAATCGGCGAAAATGAGAGTTTTTAATTTTCTTATTCACATTTGATAACTTTTTATCAATTTTTTTACAAATTGTTTTTGAAAGACTGTAGAGAATTCTTTGAGTAATATGATTACCATTGAAAAAATATATGTCGATAATTAATCTTCGGTGTATGCTTGAATAAAAACGTCTGGTCACGCATGGCCAGAAGACACTACGAGCCCAGAGATTGTCGGCCACTACGGGACTTAAATTTATTTTTAGGTCTCTTCAAATAAGTAACAGCATAAGCGCTAAAAACATTGCATGAAGAACGTTCAGTTATTTTAGCCGAAATTTCAAAATTTTCCAAATAAAACATTTAAATGCATTACGTGAAACGGTTTCAAGTGCCCAAAACATTCAAATACCCAATCAGAAAAAATTATATTCTAATGTGAGCTTTTGATTGGATTAGTAATATTTTATTTAATTACAGGTTACCTGGTTCAAAACGTCTCTCACTGTATATCCTAGATATGGGGTTTACACAATATAATTTTTAACCGTTGACTCATCTTTTTCTCCATCTTTATTGAATTGATGTTAATTAATTGTGAGCAACACATTTGATTAAATGATTTTTAGTCCGGATTTAACTATTTGTATAATAACACTTTTAAATATCTAAAATAGAAAAGTGATTACAATTTCTATTTTATAATAATAAACTATAGTATTAAAAATTGTTTTACACGTTTTTTGAGTTTTTTAATAATCCAACTTATGGCGGCTAATATCATACAATGCGTAACCAAGAAAAATATTAAATTTCCGACAAAGTTAATATTGAACGACTGTCAAATTGAGAGCCTCAATCAGACCTGGCCAAAGCCGACCAATTTTGTAGGCTTGGATTGAGCTTGGCTTGGTTATGCCGAAATTTTATAAGCTTGGCTTGATTGAGCTTGGCTTGATGTTGGCTTGATTTTGGCTTGGCTTGATAATTTCCTTTAGCTTGACTTAGTGGCTTGGCTTGATTTTCTGGCTTGGCTTGACATAATTATTTTGATGTAACTTTTTTGACATAAATACGACTTTTAAAAGGTGCGTAGTGCTAAGCTAAAGAATCAAGCCAGCTGTGCCCAGGCCTGGTCTCAATGATGCATAAATTATAAAAGATAATGGTAATCTCGGTCCTTTTAATTTCACCTTAAATTTCAGCTCCCCCCTCAAACCGATTTTTGTGAAAAAATGTTGAAATTCAAAAAAAGTTAACAGTTTTTTTAGCCTATTTTAACTAGTGCAGAATACTGTTTTTTGGTGATTCTGAAGCCAAATCCAATAATTTTATTCGAAACTTTCAAATTTGATCTGCTCACGTTCTGTCCGGTTAATTTAAGTAATGAATCATTTTTGTACCGTCAAAACTCAGGGAGGAGATAAATTTTGGAAGATAATTCCGTCACTTTTGTAAGCACGTAACGTGCTGCACGTTTTTAATTTGACGAGCCATCCGTCACTTTCGATAATTTTTAAGGATGCAAGATTTTTGCTGAAATACATCAGAGGTGATATTTGGTTCAACGATTCGTACTATGCGGCAATTAGCCATCGAAAAACCCTTAAAATTCGACGACCATCCGCCTTCAAGCGAAATTTTTGAGCGGACATAACTCTCATCATTGAATTTCAGATGAATTTTTTCAAAGTATTGCTTAGTTTTTTCAAACTTCAGGTTGTTGGAATCAGTTAATTATTGATATTAATCAAATAAACCATTAACCCTGCGGAGCATATAAAAAAAGTTCCGCCAAGGCATAATAGCCTTTTAGGAGGCTATTTTTTGAGCGTTGTTAACAGAAAACTCTTATAAGATCAGCCTTCAATTTTTGCTGTATAATCAAGTTGCAGAGTTAAACTTTTGAAAAAAATATATTTTATTTTAGAAATTTTATGTTTAATTCTAGAAAAAAAAAGTTTGAAAAGCAAGGTTAATTAAACCACGTGATACTACGTCATGGTAGGCTCCAGGAAATGAATGTTACTCTCCATAACTGCGCAGTGTTTTGTTCTACTTAATACGTTTGTCTGATTGACTTTACCTGTTGGGAATCGAAAAATATTTCTAAATAAGTTCAAAATATTCATGAAAAAATCACGGTTTTTAGGAAAAAATTGTTAGTTTTCTCGATTTAATGTAATTATTTGATTATTTTCACAATACTAAGCCAAATATGGTATGAATGTATCACTCTGGCATGATTTTCACAAATTATTTATTTTTTCAAAAAATATCAGTTTTTCCATACTAATATCGAAATCGGATATTTTGAAATTTCACTCCCAAAGAAATATTTCTGCTCCAGATATGTCTAGAAAACTAATTATTTTCGCAAAGTGTACTCAGAACACTTTCCTGAATATTGGCTAATTTGAAATTATAATTCCAAATTTCGATCAAAAAGTATTTTTTGGAAAGTAAAAGTTAAGCGACAAATGGCCTATCAATCAACTCGTGATAAAATTTGAACCAAGTATCCGAAAAAATTTTAGAAAATATTTTCAGATTCACATTGTTGAATTTTAAAATGTATTGGAAGGAGAAGTTTCTGCAATCATTTTTTCCATCATTTTTGGCTGATTTAAAGTAACTTTAGCGTTTCAAAAGGCTATATGCCTCGGATGGTTAACTGCAATTAATTTCAATAAATACATTAACTTATATTATTTTTAAAGCGGCTTTTATATTTGTTTGATACCGCAGATCTGAAACAGAGGAGCAATAACAATTAGTATGTTATGATAATATTTGGAGATAAGTAATAACACTTCACTTTTGTCATTTAGAACTCAGGGTCACAGATTTTGACGCTCAAAACGTTTCAAAATTTTAGACAATTGGCATATCAATTACGAGGTTTTCTGGTCATTTTTTGTCACTTTTTCAACCAAAATTTTTATATAATTCGGCTTATGAAAACGACTCATCCAATTTAGTTCTTACATAGCTCAAACTGAGCACAAATATTTAGGAAAAAATAAATTCGAAAAATGGTACGAATCAGACCATTGCTTCTTTTTTTTTAACAAAAATCCGATTCGGACCAATTGTTTCATTTCATTATTAACTAGATATTTGTGCTAAGTTTTAGCTATGAGCGCTGAGTCGTTTTCAAAAGCATAATTATATAACAATTTTGGCTGAAAAGGTGACAAAAAATGACCAAAGTAGGCCCGGTATCGAAATAAAGTCCTCGCCACTTACTGGCACAAACCCTTTCACTGGTACATTTTTAGGGTCGTTTAACTCGTAGACTCGATTTCCGGCAAGTAGTGAACCTTCACCATTTAAATCGCATTTTACGAGATGCTTAAACATTAATGACAAGAATCAGTTATAAAGTTATCGATTAACTTGAAGACAAAATGACGTTTGTGCGTTTTTTGGAAATTTCACTGTATTACAGTACTTATTTTTTGCAAAATTTTTTTAAATCACAAACTTAACCTTTCATCGTGATCAGAAAAAAATTAAGAAATTTTTTCATTACATCATAGCCCGAAAATGATCACGTGACCGTATATTTAAGGAATAAGGTTGGTAAAAGTAGTACGTTTTTTTTCCAAAAATTGCTTAAATCAATTTTGAAAAGAAGTGAAATGGTTCTTAGAAGTTTTTTAAGACTTTTTTCTCATTACACCAAAGTCCAAAAGCGATCACGTGACCTTCAAATTAGGAAATAAGGTTTGGTGAAAGTAAACAAATAGGTCAATTACACCGAAATTTTTTTGGGCCATAACACCTAATTAAGAGTTTTGAACATAATAATATTTTCCAAACACGTCACGTGATCTTATTTTTCAAGAATAAGGATTTATTATGACATATTTTTAAACTTATTTTTGGATTATTTCGTCATGTGATTTTATTCGGACTTTAGTGTAATGAGAAAAAGTCTTAAAAACGTTTGAAGTTGACCCTGGAATTTTTTTGACGTAATTTGAGTACTTTTTCAAATTACTGTAAATTGATACTAAAATTGTTTTTTCAAAACTATTCAAATCATGCGGAAGACCCCTTAAGGGGATTGTGGGTGCTTCCAGTAATGTGCTGGGGAAAATAAGGCGTTTTAAAACTCAAATATCTTTTGTGAGAATTGAGTGAACGTTTATTTTTCCAATTGTATTTGTAGTCCGTAACCTTGAGAAGTCAAAAACTGATTCATTTCTAGAAAATATTATCACATCAACCTTTAAATGCATAAACCTAATTGCTGGTATTTCTTTTCATTGAAGTATACCGTCATATCCACGTACCAAAAATCACATAATGCCGATATTATTAATCAGAAAAAAATTCTCTACAATTTAAACCAAGCATATTTTATAAATTCCATCTTAATTCGCCGAAAATTATTTTTTGAAAATTCCTTGCTATAGTTAAATATAGCAAATGAAATTATTTTAAAAAAAAAAGTATATCACGAACGCACATGCGATTTCTTTCTCTTTTTCATAATTCTTCTTATTATCCTATTAAACTTTTAAACCAAGACAATTTTAATAATTTTTTTTATATTTCTCGCAATCACTATTTCATGCTGATTTAATGCGCGCCATTATTACATTGATTTGGATGAAAATTGAAATATTGAAAAAGGGCAAAATCTTAACAATTAATATATGAAATACTTTCATTTAATGTTTATTTTTCGCTGTGATTATTATCTTCGTGATTTAAGACTATCCTATGTTATAATTTAAATAATAAATTATTTTTGCAAGCAAATCCGATATTCTAGAACTAGTTATTCCATAGTAATGAAATTTTTTTTATTGCAATCAATTTCTCGTGTGCTGGATGGTCGGATACAAGAAAAATAATACCGAATTTGAGACCGTGGTCGAAAATAACTACTGCACCCACAATCCCTTAAAAGAATCGTAACGAATTTCTAAGAATTTCTAAGTATGGCTCCGGTTTAAATAGAGCATTTCTCAAAGTCAAAACTTTAAAAAAATCATAATATGAGACGCTTACGTGTCACGTAGGCGCGATCGCATGAAGGATTCCATATTCACAACACATAATATTTCACAAAAAATTTAAGAGAGATTTTACTAGATAATTTTGTATAAAACATATAATTATGTTTAGACAAACCGATAGAAAATCATTTGAAGTTTTATATGAGGTAATTGCAAATATAAATTAAGGTTTAATTTCATCTCATTATTGCACTTTTATAGTCGAGTCATAGTGAATTTCGCAACTTTTTGTTTTCTTATCCTTATTAAATGCCTTTAATTCGTTTAAAATTTTATTTTGTTATTCATTTGTATAGCAAATTGGCTGAATATTATTTTAACGTATTGAAAAATGTATGTGATAATGAAACTTTGCTTATATGGCTCGATTTATAGAATGGTCACTAGTTGCCGGAAATCGAGTCTGGGTACAGATTCATGTCTAAAGTCTCAGAGTTAACGTTTCCCTAACTTGTAGGGAAAAGAAGTGTTTTTTGATAATTATGCTTATATTATGAAAGTCGTTACCAACAGAAGTCCTTCAAGGGAATAAAATGTTCAAATGCCGTATTAATAACAAAAGAAGAAGAAATATGTCTCGGTAATTTAAGGCGACGCACATATTTAATTATTGCTGAATTCTAGAAAATCGGCTTTTAGTAAACGGAAGTGAATTACTTATTTGTTCATGGCAGACTTCAGAATAGCAGTACAAACAATCCATTAGAACTTGCAGCAAGTTACTTGCCTGAAATTGGGCTTTGACGACAATTTTTCTTATGTTCAATTTTCGTTGAAAATTTTGTTACTTTTTAACTTTGCCTGACAAGCAAAAATGATAAGAATTCTAGAGAAGATAGCGCGCTATAGCGCTTGAGTGTTGCTTTCTAGCCTCGCGATGCGCGATCGTAGGATTCAATAGTGTTTTATAACACACGTGAAAATTTGAGTGTGTCTCAAATAGTATATGTTACATTTTTATTATTTTGAAAGCCGGATAGCAGAACAATTAACTCGTAAACTTTAGACATGAATCTGTACCCAGACTCGATTTCCGGCAACTAGTGACCATCTCTTATAAATCGAGCCATATAAGCAAGATTCATTATCAACATACATTCAAATTACCGGCAGTTACACACATAAGTGCAATATAAGATGAAATTAAATCTTAATTTATATTTGAAACTACCATATATAAATAGAGCGTCACCGGTCGATTCGACTCAGAAAAATGTCGAAACTGAGTATTTTCAGTACTCCTATGGTGTTCCTTGGTTAATTTGGAGCAAAAAACTTGCTTATGACTTTTTGAAATTTTAACTCCCTGGTGTCTAAAATGACCAAAATAGATGCGTCACTAGAAAACCGCTGTAAAACCGGAAGTGGTCATCGAATTTTAAATGACACATATTTTTTCGATGGAAAAGGTCTTATGCTGCATCATGGAAACTTTAAGAAAAATTGAGCCAAATGAGCTCCGCAAATTAAATGGCGTGTGCCATTTTGGTATATTTACCTATTTTTCTAAGTATTTTTGCCCTTTTGGTGAGGCAAAATAGAGACTAAAAGGTATCTGGAGAATCCGAGGGAACCATTCCTCTTCATTTTTTCTGAAGAATTCGAAAAAAATAATTTGAAATTTTCGAAAATTTTTTCGAATTTTTTTCAAAATTTTTGAAATCGGAAATTTTCAAAGGCCCGGTAATAGCATGATATGCACATCAACGAAAGAGGAGAACATTTTAAGTATTTTGGCTGAAAAAATTCAAAAAAAAAATTTTGACAAATTTTTATAATGAAAATATTACATTTTTTTTGACAAATGAGTCATTATCTCTCTGTAAAGACCGGAAGTGGTCATCGAATTTAAATGAACACTTTTTTTGATAAAGGTCTTAATGCTGGATCATGTCAATTTTCAAAAAAATGAGGCCAATTGAGCTCCGCAAATAAATGCGTGTGAACGTTTTGGATATTTACCTATTTTTCTAAGTATTTTGCCTTTTGCAACCGGATATAGAAGTGAATATGTTTTGAACTACGCTGAATGCCAAGAAAATGCATCAATAATAATCAGGCAAAATTTTGGAATATTTAAAGTTGATTAAGGGGGTCGGCGACTCATTTCAAATTGTAAAAGTCCGATTTTTCACATTTTTTTGACTAATTAATATTTTTTTTTATCTTTTGCTGAACCCAAATCCGCAAAAAAAACATTGAGGCATTAACAATTGCAAATGACAGGCCTCGAAGAACCCCATGCCAATTTCAGGCATGTTGGATCTATTTAGGGTCGGGGTCATTTCAAATCCCAAAAATACTATTTTTCACTTTTTTTACTATTTTTTTTAATATTTCAGCCTTTCCTGACCCAAATCCGCAAAGAAACATTTGAGAACAGATTATTTGCCAGTGTCATTAGTAGACGGGACAATTTTCAATATTTACATGAGTGCTTTTGGTAGGACGGATATAAAAAGTTACCGTCCCCCACTAAAGCACTTTAACAGGGCACACTCTTCACATTGTAATGTAGAAAAAGACAATCACGTATTTACGTGATGTAACAGAAATCAAGAATTTCAACTTAAACTTCCTAAGACTATGAGTTTTTTCTTCAGAAATAAAAATTGAAGATTTTTGAATAGTTTTTTTCTTTAATAAAAAAATTCTGAATATGCATGCTATTTACATAAACTTTACAAAACTGTGTAGTCATCACACCATAGGGCAAATACCGGCATTCGGAACCCAAAATGTTTTTGGCTTCCATTTCATCAAAAATAAAATACCAAATTATGACATATTTTATGAAAAATATATGCAATTTGTCTAGTTTTATATTGATACCCGAAGTCATAAGAAATCAAGTCTAGTATCAATTTCTGTATCCCTTTACTTAGAGAACGTATCTGTAAACGTATCTGTAAAAAAATTAATTAGTCAAAAAAATGTGAAAAATCGGACTTTTACAATTTGAAATGAGTCGCCGCACCCTTAACCTCCTCACACCTAGAAACAGAACTTCGCCTCACACCAATAGCCTATCTAAAGGAAATACTTGAGCGCTTATCACGGGACAACTGGGAAAGATACCAATTAACTTATTTGTCACTGATTGAGATCAAGGATAAAATAAGTGACAACACGTAACTTTTTTAAATTTCGAGTTTGTAAACTAGTAAACTGCGAGAGAAACTAGAGGTTCACTTACTTTGTATTTCTTGAAAAACCATACATTTTTATAATAACATATAAGTTACAAATTAAAAGTGAAACTTTAGCTATTGAAAGCTGGTCTCAATTTGAATATAATATCTTGATCGCTTACAAACAATTATTCATATCGCCGCGCGTCGAAATATATGCAGTTAATGTGAAAAATATTGCTAATCAGCTGAAAACTCAAAATCAGTACCACCTTATGTTCTATATTTGATCGATTGTTCTTGTCGCTCTATTTGGGTAAATTGCCGTTCAATTCTTTCGAAAAATAATTTTTGAAAAATATATTTTTTATTATTTGAGTTTCATAGAAATCACTTGTGAAATTATTCTTCGTATAGAGACTGCAGATAAAATTAACTCATATCAAAAGAATCCTCAAATACTTTTCTAAAACTTGCTTCCTCAGAATTTCGAATATTTATCGGTTCACACAATTGAATTTTGAAGAATTTGACGAAAATCCTAAAAAAAGTAGGAAAAAATATCTTTCGAACGGCTCATGGTATAAAAGTTTCAACAATATTTTTAGAAATAAATTGCAAACTTTATGACATATTTGAATTGTAGGTCTGTGACGATGTTATTTCTGCGCCGTTTTGGCTCCCGAAAATATTTTTGCCTTTAGAAGTCAAAGGTGTGAGAGGGTTAATCGACTTTTAAATATTCCAAAATTTTGCCTGATTATTATTTGATGCATTTTCTTGGCATTCAGCGTAGTTCAAAAACATATTCACTTCTATATCCGGTTGCAAAAGGGCAAAATACTCAGAAAAATAGGTAAATATACCAAAAGTCACACGCCATTTAATTTGCGGAGCTCAATTTGGCCTCAATTTTTCTGAAAATGACCTGATCCAGCATTAAGACCTTTTACATCGAAAAAATTTGTGTCATATAAAATTCGATGGACCACTTCCGGTTTACAGAGAGATAATGACTCATTGTCAAAAATGTAATTTTTCTCATTATGAAAATTTCGTCAAAAAATTTTTTTGGAATTTTTTTCAGCCAAAATACTTAAAATGTTCTCCTCTTTCGTTTGATGTGCATATCATGCTATCACCGGGCATTTGAATTTCGGATTTCAAAAAATTTTGAAAAAAATTCGAAAAATTTTCGAAATTTTCAAATTATTTTTTTCCAATTCTTCGGAAAAATGAAGAGGAAGGGTATCCTCGGATTTCCAGATAACCCTTAGTCTCTATTTTGGCCTCGACCGGTGGACGCCTAATATAAAACTAAAATGATTTCTATCGCCCTGTCTAAAATTATTATATGGTTTTTACAAAATTCTCTAGTAAATGACTCTTTAATTTTTGAGAAAAATTATTTCTCGTGATAAATAAAGATTTGCTTTCACCTCTCTTTCGCCTACCGCATTCTTATGTAATCAGCATTTCGAAAGTTATGACTTCTATAAATGCTCTTTTAAACTGGAGGCCATACTATGAATGCAATAGAAGTCTTAGAAATTCGTTACGATTCTTTGAGGAGGAAGTTTTTCCCTCAAAACTAGANATATTGAGAAGAATATTTAAACCCAGTAAAAAGTTTTTCATCAAGAGCCCATATCCGTAACTGTCAAAATGCACCGCCCCCCTTAACCTCCACCTGCACGAGCGTGTTTCAGAACACAGAGACCAAAAATATTTTGGGGAAGTGTCATTTTGGCCGGCGGAACAGACCCCCGATAGTTTCCCTTATTTTTAATTTCAAGAGTTTTGGTCAGTTCTTGAAATTTCTCATCAGACCGGAAATGTATTATTTGGATGCAATTTTTTTATTAATGCAGTTAAAACAGTACTGGAACAAGATAAAACTGTTGATAAACATTTATTTGCTATCGGGTGGATAATCGACCCCGAAAAAAACGATTCCGAGCAACAACAAAAAAATTTGGGCCATCTAGTGGTCAAAAAGTGAGTTTCAAAAACCCTCATCTTCAGCACCAATTTTGTTTTTGAGCATAATCAGCTCAACTTTTTAGTTTTCTTGTGGCAAGGATCGTACTCACATAAATATTTGCTATTTTCTGAAAAAAAAAGTTTTGAAAAATAAAATGTTCGAAAATTGTCGAAAAAAATTTGGTCATTTTGACAAAAAAATGCGTAGGCGGAACACTTTGTAAGATGAAAATCATTTTAATTTAGTCATCTTAATTTAAAACTTAGAATTTTGACCGCTGCGCACCCAATCTATGTCACATAGTCTATGTGTGTGTTCTGAAACACTCTCGTGCAGGTGGGGGTTAAGCGATATTGGCCATTTTCGGCGATACTGAGACTTTTGGCAATATGGGACAGGAATTAAGTTTTCGTTATAAAATGAAAATGCGTAAAATTAAGTACTCCTGGTACTACTTCACGAAACGCAATTAAAGAAAAATCTATAGAATTAGATTTGAAAAATTTAATTTTTTGAAAATTACGCTAATCTAGACACTCACGAAGTAATTTGCAATGAAAACCACAAATTTCATGCCCTTTTCGGCGAAATTGGCGCTTTTGGTGATATTGGCACTGTAAGTATTAAACTTAAAATTGTGAAATTGCGTAGTTTTTTTGGGCAATATATAAGCATCTCCCTGTATCTAGTTATGTGGAGTCAATAATCCTACATTATATTGATAATTAACGCTCAGCCGACATAATCACCAACCTTCACTTTATGTCAAATAACATTGCTTAGGACACATAATTTCCGTTTCGGCACGGTCTAGCGTAGGGTGGGAAATGCGATTCGACATTTCACATATAGATATATTTATATGACTCAAGTGACTAAACAACCTGTCAGAAGCTCAAAAATATATGAAATTTTTTTGGAAAAGGTTACTATAGGTCAAAATTGAAGTTGAAAAATCGTGAAATAGACGAAAAACAGGTTTTTTCCACTTTAAAAATAGGCGCTTGGTATTTAGTTTTGTCTAATTTTTTTGAATGCAGTTTGAAAAGACACAGTTTTTGAAAATAAAATTTTGAAAAAAATGGATGAAAACAAAAAAAAAACAGAAAACAAAATTGAAAATTTTTATTTATTTTAAATTAGTTTAAAGTAGAATCAAAAGATGCGCATGAAAACAAACAAAAAAATTCAATTAAAAATTTGCCAAAAAAAATAGTTTTAGTGACTAAAATTAAGTTTGAAATTCTCAAAAAAAAAAAATTCAAATTCAATTTTGACACCTGTCCGCTACTTTTTTTATCATTTTTTGTTTGTTTTCGTGTTTAAAATTTCAATTTGCATCTTCCAAGCTTTGTTTAACCCGTGGAGGCTCCAACACCACTTAAGTGGTGCGACTTTGAGAGCTTATTACGGGAAAAATGAAAGTGCTCGCAACTTTATTGTACTCTAGTCCTCGAGATTAAGGATAGACTTAAACTTTGATAGTATGTAATTCATATTTTGACTTTATTAACCCTATTAAAAGTAACATTTACAAATTGAGCTTCAACCTACGCAATTCTTTTGTGAGAAAATGGGGGACGTCAGAACAAAAATTAATAATGGAAAACATCAAGAATTAAATTTTCTAAAAAGTGACTTCCTCAGAAATAACCTGTAATTCTCGGTCTTTAATCTACAGGTGTTTTCCGAAAAAATAACCTAACCTACGCAATTTATCGAAATAACTTTTACAGAAATAATAATGTACTCAGAGCCGTCAGGACAAAAATTTAAATGCAGCAGTTTCAAAAAAAAATTTCCTAAAAAGTGAATTATTTAGAAGCAACCTGCAATTTTTGGTCTTTAATCTACAGGTGTTTTTCAAAATAGTCCGGAGCCTCCAAGGGTTAAAGAAACTAAATACAAATCAAATTCGCATTTTCCACCCTAGTCTAGCGCAGGCCTGTAAAAAAGATGGGATTTGCGTGGGTTTTTATCTATTTTTGCGTAGGTTGAAGCAAAAGATAAGGGAAAATTGGGATGCGGAATCTGGTCCGCATTGCGAATAGAAAATCTGGTCGGAGATGCATCCCTTTACAAGTCTGTTATAGCGATAAATTGCTATATATATTGAAGAATTACTGAGACTTTCACCACAAATCTGCCAATGTTGAAATTTCCACTCGCTAGACTGTCGAAAATTGAAAATTTAAATAAAAATTGGAAATAAGGTATTAGTAATACCATATGTTTGTGATACCGTTCTTTATATTGATTGTAGTGTTAAGATGAAAAAGCTTAAATACTTTGACTTAGAATCAACCTAGTACAGACTATGTTTATTGAAAAAAATTGCTGTATTTGTTTTCCAACGTATGGATAATTTCTTTCTCGTGGGAAATATTTGGCTTAAAAAGATTTTAGTGTCGGAGAAGTTTATTGTGGCTTATTTTGCTTGTAAGCCTCGAAACATGTTGGGTTAAATAAATACACGTTAAGATAAACTTGTGAAGATAACTTACAAATTCTACCGAAAAACTTAATTTTAAGGAGATTGTAGCGTCTCCAATTTATCTATTGATATAAAAGAAATAAAAACATTATTAATATTTCACTTTAATGGTCAACACAAGTTAACCGCAGTCAGATTACTTTTTAAACAATTCTTTAATTTTTTTAAATTAAAAAATTTGATTTTGTTGAACAATTCATAAAAGTTAATAATTTTAAATGAGTCTGTGATAGGCTGTTATCGGTTTTTCAGCATTGGAAATCTAACATACAGGGGGGTGCGGCGTATAGTTGTACGCGTATAGTTGGAACCCGAGAAAAAACCTACGTAAGCCTCCGCAAAAACCTACGCATTTGAAAAATAAATTTATTCGTTCCTGGCGTGCGGCGTATAGTTGTAGGCAAAAGATAGGGCTTTTTTTCAAACGTTCCTAGGCAAAAGATAGGCGTTTTTTAGCCAGCAAAAAAGAAATATCCGAGTATTTTTATCAATCAAAAGCGACCATACAAATTTGTAGTTCCTACCTTTTATTTTGATTATTCAGTACAATTTATTTTTTTTAATAATCTGCACATAATTTTCCCCCATTCTTGCCCAAACGTAAAACTTGCCCATAAGAAAGCCCGTAAAATTTGAAGTAGGTTATAGAATTTTTTATAATTATTTCTTCTCTT
>SCLH01000033.1:319990-332750 GCA_004367855.1 Oikopleura vanhoeffeni | reverse complement strand
TTCTCTTCGACCGATAAATGATAGTTTTTAGCAGTGGTCTTATTTTTTTTCCTTGAAACCTTCTTTGAAATCAAGATTTTTTTTATTTTACTTTATTTCATTTTTTCGATGAAATCAAATGTATACAAACACTAGAAATTCTAGTCTAGAATATATGTAAAATTACCCTTAAATCACCAAAAATTCTTACTTTGACCATATTTTAACGCAATTTTAAACTCTAGATATTGTACAAATTAACCAATCAGAGCACATTTTCCCAGAAGTACGCGTATAGTTGGAAAGTACGCGTATAGTTGGAATTACGCGTATAGTTGGGGTTTTTTGGCGTTAAACTTTCCAACTATACGCCGCACCCCCCTGTAGTTATAAAAAATGGAAAAGTACATTTTGCTCAGAATTTTTCAACGATCATGAAAAAATCTTCGACAATTTCAAAATTTTCGAAAAAATGACGGCTTATGATTGATTACAAATCGACTTACTCCAAATAGATAAGTAACGTTATCAGCGTATTTTCGCGAACTTTCTCGTTCCAACACAAACATTTATTTTCTCTTTCGTCAACTTTTTTTTGAATTATTAATACTTTATATTTGGGAAAAAAATTTTCACGAAAATAACTGGTTTTTTGCACATAATGCCAAGAAATCTTTTTGCGGAGCTGTGTGAACTACACTTAAACAATAGCTCTTGCAGAGGCACACTTACTCCGATTAAAATTATGTTGAAAAAAATGCCGCTTAGATATATTTTCGAATTTGGTGAGAGTCTCACCGTGAGACGAAATAAAATAATCGCCATCCTTCAATTAATCCAAATATAACTTCGCATCGACCAACCGAGGAGGTCAAAAAACACTGTTAGCAGCCTAAACTGTGACTTAATTTTAGTCACTAAAAGACCCGCAGAGATTTCAAAATTCTTTCCAATTTTTAACGACCCTTGAAAAGGCAGAATTCAAAACTCTAAATTTGTAATTTTTTCAAATTGAGCTCAAGAGCGCCCAAAAAACAAAATAAAAACAAGTCAGTTTGGTTATTTCTGGTTAACCAAATAAAAAATTATACTAAGCCCTTCAAAATGCCGAACATTTTATTTTGAAGCCGCCTGAGACATTGATTTAGAACAAGATGAGTTTTCAATCCCGATTCGGGATTTCCGATCCCAAGTCGTGTTTTTTCCTAGTCCCGGTCTCGTCTCAACTTTTATATACAAATTGTGATGTGATAATCAAGCCCAATAACATAATTTGACCAAAAATGCACCACAATCTTGTGTAGACGACGATGTAAATTGCTATACACAGCAATTGTAATACAATTATTGTATGTGTCTTTGAGTGGGTAAGAGATTTTGTTGCGTTTTTGACCGAATAAGGATACACGTTTGAAACTACCTAAATAGTAGAAAAATATATCATATTTTTAAGTTAGGAGAAATTTGGGGTCACTTTAACAAGTTAATTTTTAAAGAAATTAATTTCTAACAAAAACAACCTTTTAACAAAAAATAATGCTTAAATTCTAAAATTTATTTTACGAAAAATACAGATTTGTAGTATACAGATAACCGACCATCTGGTGTGCATTTAAACAAGTTAATTTTTGAACATATTAATTTTGAACAAAACCAACTGTTTCACAAAAAAACAAATTTCAAAACTTGTTTTCTGAACAATACGTTTTAGAAACACGTTTTCACCAAAAATGACCTCTAAAAATTTTATGAAAGCAACAACTATTATTATCATAAGTAATGAAAAGTAAAAAATATAAAGTGTTTTAGAAAGGTCTTGATAGAAAAATAATTAATCAAAAGGGTAACATTTTAACGACAAATTTTGAATAAAATGTGCTAATAAAATCATTTAACTTTGTACTGATATATTGATTAGAACAATACCGATAAGAATAAAAATTAACTGGAAAGTAAAATGTTATTAGAAAAATTGTCATTGTATAAAACAACATGAAATCGCCGCAAAAAATTCGTTAAATCAACCGATATTGGTTTTATATTCTTAACAAAATGACTGAATATTGGCTGAAGATATAAAATTCAATATTTCTGCTTAATCTGGTGTTAAATCGGACAAAACAGATTCAAAGTGTAGTAAAATAAAATTTAACAATTTGGGTAGGCCTACTTTACGCCAAAAATCATACGAATAATCGCTTTTTTTTGGACCTTTCTTCGACGACCTTTCCAACATACACGTAAATAGTAGTGTATATTAAAAATTGAAACCACACATTTTGAGGTGAAAATTAATAGCTATCTTTTGTGTTTTTAAGATTTTTCATATAAACATATTAAAACAAATGTTAAATTTTATATTTTATTAATAAACATATTTAAAGTTTAAATATTTTCATATAAACAAAATATATAATTACAAATATATGAGTACAAAAATTGCTGTTTAAAATTTAAACTTTAAATCTAAAATATTTATTCTCTGATTTTGAATGCGATCAAAAAATAATGCGAAATCATGATTAAACAATAACTGGAATCGTAAATTCGGCTTAACGATCGAAGTTTCAAAAGTTTACAAAATTTCGGTCTGGTATTATCGTCAATTTTGCATTTTGACGTTAATTTTATTGCAACATGATTATTTGGTGATTTTCAACCAAAATTCAAACTTCACTAAGCAGAAGAAATTTAAATCCAGAATCGGTTTGAGATTAACGAAAATATATTATTAGAAATATATCTATTACAGGGTCCTCTGGTCGTTTTTTGCCACTTTCTTCGTCACAATTTTTATATAATTCGGCTTTTGAAAAAGACGCATCCGATAATCGGATTCCGATTAACTTCTTCAATAGCTCAAACTGAGCACAAATATTTAGTTAATAATAAAATGAAAAAATAAGTCCAAATTGGTTTATTTTTTCTGAGATCACTCAAATTTTATAGTTATCAGTTTTTGTTTGAAAACTTGGAAACAATGGTCTGATTCGAACCATTTTTTTGAAATTGTTTTTCTCTGAATTCGGGCTCAGTTTGAGTTATCTAAGAACTCAATTGGATAAGTTGTTTTTCGAATAATGTAAAAATATAGGCTCCAAAAGTGGCAAAAAACAACCAGAGGACCCCGTATTATTTATTCATTTTGAACGCGAAATTATCTTTTTNAAAAAAACTCTTCAAAATGATTACTTTAACTTTTCGCGTAAGTGACCTCATATTTTTTATATGATATTTGAAAAATAATATGACATTTTTTTGAGATTTGCGGTCGAAACTATTTGGAAATATTTTGAAAATTTTCCTCATTTCTTGTTCAAAAATTTTCAAACTTATTTTTATGAAATCCTTAGCTGAAATTATTAGGAATATAATATCACTATATTCAAATATGTCCTCGTTTTGTTTCTTCGCGCTTGTTTATAATCTGAATCATACTTTTTGAAAAAAACTACAGTTTGGCAGAAATCCATCGGAGCCCTCTTTTATACAGAATCAAAAAAATTGAATCACACTTAAACTAGCCAAATTGGTAAGCCAACCCATCCACCGTGTAAAATTTATTAAATTAAAGTCATGCAAAAAATATTTCTTTCGATCTGCTAAAATTTCGGTTTTTTCGTCCTTTTTTCAAAAATTTAAATTTTCGATTTTGACGTAAGAATCGTATACATCTAAATTACATAAATTTTCAACGGTGGTCGAGACTNGCTCCTAGTAAATAAAAAAATAGAAAATAAATTTTACTGTAATTTAGACACCTTTGATAGCAAACGCGCGTTTTTTGAGTGTTTTTTCAAAAGACGATTAATAAAGTCAAAATAATCGATCTGAAATAAATCAGATTAAACAAAGTAAGCTCAAAAGTGGCAACTTTTGTTCGAAAACGTTTTTATTCGAAAATTTCAAAGTGGCAAAAAGTTTCCCATCGAGAGAAAAAAAATTGAAAAAAGTGCAAATCTGCCAAAATGCACCGATCCCCTTAAGGGAGTGGGTGTCGCTTATTTGAGCCTCTTCCAAGGTTATTTCCCGCCAAACTAGCAAAGGTGATATTCCAAAAACATTAGTGACTAACAGAACCAACCTTCGCGGTGATTTTGAACTTAACAGTAACGAAGCAAAATTTCAAAAAACACTCTTTAATGCATTGTGAAACAAGTCCTGTGCTTTCAAATGCAGTATGAGTCGAAACTATATCTCTAAAACTGGTGGAGGAGATACCTTTTGCTTAAGCCTCCCGAACTGATCATTTCAAAATTTTAATTTTTAGTTTTTTTGAGTTTTTGTCCGCCGAAAGCAAAATTTGAAAACAAAAGCAATTTTTCATTATTTCTTAAGCTTCTCCGGAGCCTCACACAAAAAAATAATAAGAAATGATGAAAATTGAAGGAGTAGGTACGAACTGAGTGGTTTTTTCAAAAGCTTTTTAAAAGCGTAGGTGTCGGCGTAGGTTGGATTGTATAAGATTACTGTTAAATTACCGTTAATTACTGTTAAATATTACCGCGAAGGTTGTTTCTGTTAAATGTTTTTGGATTTTCATGAGAGTCTTTAATGATAGAAGAATTATATTTATATCCTTGATTTGTCCTTTCAAACCTCGAACAAATGCAATTAGAAAAAATTAAAATTTCCAAAAATCAAATTCAGCAAAGTTTCGCAAAATTTTCGATTTTTACTACAGGGTGTAAGGTTTTTACCTTCTTTTTTCCAAACTGGTTACACGTGATTTCCGCCGTTTTGATTGGTTGTCAGAAGAGTTTTCTCATATTCAACCAATCAAAACGGCGGAAATCAAGCGTAACCAGTTTGGAAAAAAGAAGGGAAAAACCTTACACCCTGTAGTAACTTCAAACTTTCAGCGCCTCTACAAAAAAACTGAGGGTTGGTATCAAAAATCTGACACAGGTAAAATAATCTTTTAAACGTCACTTACCGTATAAAATACGTATAAGAGAAATTAATTCGTAATAAATTGACGGCGCTGAAATCTGGTGACCGACATTTAGAAATTAACAGTTTTTTTGACGATTTCTAGAAGTTGTGAATTTTATTTCCAAATCCATAAGAAACAAAATGACCACACATATTGTCGAAATTTTTCAATGAAATTTCATTTTTTTGCATGTATAATGAAGGCGCTGGAATTTTTGTAAATTTTGAATTTTCCGGTTTTGTAACTAGTTTACGGGTCAGCTGGAAGTACTTGAGAAAACAAAGAAGCCTGAAATCAACAGTCAAGGTTTTGACGCTTCTAATGACACTATTTGCACGTTGCTTTGACAAGCAGTTTTACAAGCAGTTTTACAAGCAGTTTTACGATATATACCGGTATATATATTATATTTTATATTGAAATTAATATTAATATCTTATACAAACGCTAGACCGATGAATCTGCTACGACTTTTTTTCATATATTTCTCATTTGTTTAGCCATCGGATCGTAGAAAATATTCAGAATGTGAACGTATTCGCAAAGCTTGAGGACGATCAGAAAAAATACAGTCAACATCATTCAAATTTGATTTTAGCTCGTTTTTTCTTGGAAATATTCTTATAACTTTTTTAAAATTTCAAGAATTTTCAAAGTTTTATTTAGTATTGGGAATAACCTACTAGATATGAAAGTAAAAGTATCTTCGATTTTTATTTCAATTGGTCTAAATTTCATCGCAATATTGCGAATAAATAGGAGTCGTGGCATATTTGTCCGTCAGGCGTTTTTATTTGTCCAAATTATGGCACTTTTCATGTTCTTTTTTATCTTAATGAAAAAAATGTTTTCAATTGAATTGTGTGATAAAATTTTAAAACGACAGTGTCTGACTTTGTTTTTACGAAACATCTTTTTTCTTAAGTATTATCAACTTTTGTACAGCTACAAGGACCTTGTAACAAGGTGTAAAAATTAAATTCTGATAAAAAACTCTATCTTTTTAAGAGGGTGGTCAACTCTACTCAAGCTCAAAATACGAAATAAATTAAAAATGTATTGAAGACAGTTTTATGGAAACTAAGTCACTTCTAAGATTTTCCTCGGAAATTTTAACTCTGAGGCGCCCCTAGAAAACACGTTATGGCAGTTTCAAATAAAATGACATTCATTTTGTTAGTAAATTATGAAATTATCGAAAATGTTTGCAACTCTGAGATAACATTGCGAAAACGCAGCCCAAAAAGGTTTCCCCCTCGGCTATGGCTTCAATAAAATGTGAGTTTTATGCTGATTGAAAAACGGTCTAGGAGGCGATCTCTTCTTCCCAAGGGTCCCTTAAATCCCTTTAATCAAGTTTTTTCTAGGTTTTATGCAATTTTTTGCATGTGAAGCGAAGTTTCAAAAAACTTAGCTTATAGATTTCATGAAGTTGTTTGGCGGAGAAGGGCTAAATAGGATAGGATGTTCCAGGTCACTCACCGTTTTGATGTTTTGCCCCTAATTTAAAAATCGAAAAAGTTTCGAACAACAAGAAAAAATTGCAAACTTCAGAAAAAAGATACGCAATCATATGTTAAAAATTAAGAGCTTCAAATTAAGCTCAGTTCCGGCGCAACTCGCTGAAGATAAAATTTCAAAAAAATAATTTAACCTCCTCACACCCAGAATCGAGAACTTCGCCCCACACACAAAAACCTATCTAAAGGCACTACTTTGAGCGCTTATCACGAGAAAACTGGAAAATATATCAATTTACTTATTCGTCACTCATTTAGATCAAGGATAAAATTAACTGAATAACACGTAACATTTCTAAATTTCGAAGTTTGTGAACTAGATAACTTATATGATATAAATTACAAATTAACAAGTGAAACACTAGCTCTTAATAGCTGATCTCAGATTTGAAATATGATATCTCGATCGCTTACAAAACAATTATTTATATCGCCGCGCGTCAAAATATATGCAGTAAATGTGAAAAATATTGCTAATCAGCTGAAAACTCAAAATCAGTACCACCTTATGTTCTACACTTGATTGATTTGTTTTTGTCGACTTTATTTGGGTTAAATTGCCGTTCAATTCTTTTGAAAAATAATTTTTTGAAAAATATTTTTCTTTCATTATTTTGAGTTTCATAAAAATCACTTGTGAGAAAATTATTCTTCGTATAGAGACCGCAGAAAAAATTAACTTATATCAAAAGAATCTTCAAATACTTTTCAAAAAACTGGCTTCCTCAGAATTTGGATATTATGTAGGTGAAAATAACTTTCGAATGGATAATCGTTTAAAAATTTCAACAATATTATTGGAAGTAAAATTGCAAACTCTATGACATATCTGAATTGTGGGTCTGTAACGATGTTATTTCTGCGCAGTTTTGGCTCCCGAAAATTTTGATAGGCAAAGGGTGTGAGGAGGTTAAGACAAAAAAATCTAAAATTTTTTTTCTGATAGGCAAAGGGTGTGAGGAGGTTAAGACAAAAAAACTTTCTAAAATTTTTTTTCAAATTTGTTCTTCTCTAAAAATTAAAAAAGGAATAATCCATGGAATAAAATTCGAAGCAAATTCTAGGAAATCTATAATTTAAACAAATTAAAAAAAATGAACTTTTGAATCGCATTTTTCATTTTACATCATTTAATTAAATTTAACGAATATAAGAAGAAAATTTTCGATATGATATGAAAAAAATTTATAGTTTTGTTTTAAACCGAGAACTGAACTTCTTAAAAAGTGAAATACAGTTCAAACGTGCTTTAGACAAGCTTTAACTTCCTGGTGAAGCTATACAACAAACTTTCAATCGTTGGTCGGAAGGACATGTCTTTAGACGATTCGCATATACATTGAATCAATGCATTAACATAAAGCTAAATCTTTCGAATAAGAATAGCTTCACTTAATCCTTTTTCGGAAGCAAAAGTTAGGAAANTTTTTAAAACTCAAATATCTTTTGTGAGAATTCAGTGAACGTTTATTTTTCCGATTGTATATTGTAGTCCGTTACCTTGAGAAGTTAAAAATTGATTCATTTTTAAAAAATATTATCACATCAACCTTTAAATGCATAAAACCTTATTGCTGGTATTTCTTTCCATTGAAGTATACCGTCATATCCACGTATCCAAAAATCACATAATGCCGATATTATTGGTCAGAAAAAAATTTTCTACAATCGCAACTAAAAATATTTTATAAATTCATTTTAATTCGCCGAAAATTATTTTTTTAAATTCCTTGCTATAGTTAAATATAGGCAAAATGTACATTATTTTACAAAAGAAAGTATAACTCACGAACGGTACATGCGATTCCTTTTCTATTTTTCATAAATCATTTTCGATTATCTTATTCAACTTTGTGACTAAAAAAATTTTAATAATTTTTTTGATATTTCTCGCAATCACTATTTTGTGCTGATTTAATGCGCGCCACTATGACATTGATTAGGCTAAAAATTGAAATATTGGAAAAAGGTTAAAAATTGTAACAATTATAATATTGAAATACTTTCATTCAGTATTATTTTTTGCTGTGATTATTACTTTTTGTAATTTGAGACTATCCAATGTGTGGAATTGTAAATAAATAAATTATTTTTGCAAGCAAATCCGATGTTCTAGAACTAGTAATTCGATAGGAAAAAACTTTTTTTTGCTTGCAATCAATTTCTCTTGTGCTGAATGGTCGGATACAAAAAAAACAATACCGAATTTGAGACCGTGGTTGAATATAACTCCTGCACCTACAATCCCCTTGAAGAGCCAGTGAGAGAGCCATAGCTTTAACGAAAAATTTTCGACCCTAAAAAAGTGGAACAAATACAACAACTCACTTATAAATGGGTGCATATCAATTACGAGGTCCTCAGGTCATTTTTTGCCACTTTTTCAGCCAAAATTTTTAAATAATTTGGCTTTTAAAACCGACTTATCCGATTAAGTTTTTAGATAGCTCAAACTGACAAAAATATTTTAATATTCTCTTAAGAGAAAAAAAATTATAAAAAATGGTCCGAATCCGACCATTGTTTCCAATTTTTGTCACAAAACTGATAACTAAATAATTTCAGTAATCTCATAAAAAAAATGGTCCGATTCGGACCATTGATTTTTCATCTTTTAATTCACTTGATATTTGTGATTAGTTTGAGCTATTTAAGAGTTTAATCAAATGAGTCGTTTTCAAAAGCCGAATTATATAAAAAAGTTGGCTAAAAAAGTGGCAAAAATGACAAGTCAAAGAAATAGAAACGGGAATATATTCACCAAATTTATAATTCTGTAAAATGGCCTTAGCTAATTTATAAATAACCACGGTTCGTAAAATCTGTGTATTTTCATCATTGTATTTTTCAAATCAAATGAGTTTTATAAATATTGATTTGCAGAGTAGACCTTAATTAATCATTTGAACAACTGTCAGTGCGACATTTTTATCCGCCCCCTTTTTTTTGATTTCTCTGATAACTTTAATTTTTTTCTTTTTGGGACTATTTAAGGGGGTAGCAGCGATGTGGCAGATTGGTACATTTTTTCGGAGTGATTTTTGAAAGAAAAAATAATGTGAAAAATTTTTATATTATTTTTTATCTAAAATGAAAGTGTCCATACTTGCAAACGTTAATATTTTGAAATTTGTTACAGACTAAAGTATCTGTAAAAATATCAAAAACCACTTTTCATTATGACTCCATTTCCAACTCGACCCCATGTGAGAATTTTTTTTGAAAGCAATATTTATAAACTATAAAACTTCAGACATTTGTCGGGTGTTATGCCACTAATTAGTGGGAGAATAATTATCCACTGGAAAAATTTCCTCAATATAGATAGTTTTTTTCCATGAACATGGATAAAAACAGCTTTTTTAGGAAAAAAAATTGACTTCATTGCGATTAAACATATCGAAAAAATGTCCGACTTTCAATAAAGTAGCCTATAACACTCGAAATTTAATCTGAGATTTTTGAAGAAAATAAAAATTTTTATAATTGCGTGCCAAATGACACAAACCGGTCTCACAAGCAAGTGATGTAAATTTTATAGGGTAGTTCAGAAACAATATTCAACTTGACGCTTCCATCGGTTAAATACGGAAATCACATAGATATCATAAAATACACAACTGATTCGGCCCTGATTTTTTAGGAAAATTCAAACAGCATCAATAAAAAATTTTGGACTTGATTTGCGAAAAAATTTTCATAATATTTTCTAAAAAAGTGTCGACAAAAATGACAAATGAACATGTTATGATTTTAAACAGCATTCGAAAATATGTAAACATGCATGAAAAAAGTTAACGGTGGCTATTTTTTTCGTTTTTATTCACAGTTTCAAAAAAAAAATTTGGGTGAAAAATGCGTGAAATTTTAATAATGTTTGAATTTTTTTGAAAATTTCACGCATTCAAAACATAAAAGTTCGAACTCAAATCTTTCCTAAAATAGATAAAAAACATATTTAATGAGCTGTATACATTTATCACTGGTTCAGCTAACGAATAATAAAGCACAAAAAATAAACCACTAATTATTTTCGTAAAGTTAAATTGGACGCCCGTCTGCACATGCTGCTACGCCTCCTTAAGCCCTAGCAGGATAGTCCAGAGAGGGAGTTTTTTTCCAACAATATAAACAGTGGTTGACCACTTAAGCCCTCCTACAGTTTTGCCAAAAGAGAGGGGGTTTAACTGGGCAACTGGATTATGTATAGAAGCTTTTAATGCAAGGGGTTTTTAGGGGTTTTGGTATTTTTCTGACACTCAGTTAGACTTTTTTGTTGTAATTTTTATTTTTTTTAATATTTTGAAAGGTTACTCTTGTTTGCTTTTTTGATCTTCTTCAGTTAAGAGTTTTACGGTAACTTCTCATTTTTTTCAAATCTAAAAAAATCAAAACCCTTATCAGTAAACATGATTCATCAGTACCAGTAAAAAGAACCCTTCAAATTAAACATGTCAACAGTTTTTTTTTAAAAGTTTGGAATTTCGTAACTGAATACAATTATTGTTGGCAATGGGCAACAGACGAGCTTTTGAGCAAAAGTGTGCCCATTGCCAACACGATATAACTATTTCTTAGATTTTTTTGGCTTATGCTGGATACACATTTCGAAAGACCCAAAAAAATTTAGGGTCGATCTCTCAGCGAATCTAAAATTCAAAAATCAACATTAAATCTATCACTATTTCACCCTTCAGATCAGTATATCCACAGGTTAGCAGAAAATCAGAATGCTAAAAAGGGGTTTTAAGTGGTCAGGGGGCTTTAAGTTGTCAACTACTGTACTAAGTAGAGCATTTTTTTGATATATAAATCTCGAAGCCTAATTTTTAACCTCTTAAGATCCAGCCCAGAACATTTGCCCAGATGTTGTGTTTAAGCGTGAGATTTGGACTTTATATACCGAAATATAAAACGCTTCTCATTTCAGATCAACCGTAAAATTCAAAAAAAATTTTGAGAAATAAGGTCTAATAAACTATTGCAAAAATAAAAAATCAGTTCCGACGTTCAAAGTCTATTTTTTGAGTTTACAAATTTGGTATCACAGAAATGTTACATAAAAATAAAATACGATGCCAAAAATGAATGTTTCGGGTGATAAACTAATCACGAAAAATATATTTTAAATCCCAATATATTTTTATGAGAAAAATTAGGCTTTTTAATAATTGTAACGAAACAAGACCACCACTTTGAGTTGAAAGGCGCTGCCACTGCATTCTGTGTCGAGAGCGATTAAATAAAAATTGGAAATTGTCCACAAGGAAACTTGTGCATATTGCGTCTTTTCATCGAACATTTGTTTGTGTTCAAATATATGTAACGAGTTTATTCCGAACGTTTACAAAATTCGTTGTTTTCTGTTTAACAAAAAACGTGGAACGTTAATTTAAATATTATTGCGAGAGAACTATGTTTAAGATTTTATTTTTTTTTTCTAAAATTTTGAATAATTTGGCATATCACTTCCGGGAGTTTTAAGCTGCTGGAGAGAAATGAGAATTTTCAAAATCGTTTTCGTAAAATTTGTCACGAGTTTTATTTTATTCAGGGATAATTATACATACGATACTGTATAAGCAGCGTTCACAGAAAATTAATTTTTCCCATTTTTACGTTGAAAATTTCACACAAAAGTTATAGACTGTTAAAAAATAGTGAGAAATAGCCATCAATAACACCAATTGACATGTAGAAACCACTTAGACCATATAAAGACAAATCTATAATAACCAATTGTAATGAATTATCGGAACGTTGCTTCAAATAAATATTATATCAAAGTCGCATATCGGAAAATTGGAAACTTTAAAGACTCACTTTCATAGATTTACTGCAAAAAAAAATTGTATTATTTCAATTGAATCTCTATGAAAATGTTTATTTTAATACACAAAATAATATCAAAAAATATTGATATATATTACCCACAATTTATATTGTGTATATCTCTTTCCCAAAACGGAACTCCATCTTGAAAAACTTTTACTATCTTATAGCGCGTGTTCCGAATCCCCTGAATGTTGTCTAGTAATTTTCTTAGACATAATTATAGGCAAGGTCTTGATAATGCGACCGCTAATTTGTTAAACGGTTTGTAATCACTCAAGCATCTCACTAAGACAATACTGATAACAACATCAGGAAGTTCGAACACGCGCGAAAGGAGAATAGAAATACGTAACGTTTTTGAGTATGGAGTTCCGTGGGAAAGGATATATATGTTTAAATTGCAGTAGAAAAAATAATCAATACGAATAGTTCGGGGTAGTCGATATTATAAAAGGTTTTTAATTTCGTCGAGTTTTGAGAAAAACTCATC
>SCLH01000033.1:298227-319969 GCA_004367855.1 Oikopleura vanhoeffeni | reverse complement strand
AAAAACTGCTATCTTTTTAAGGAGGGTCGGTCAACTCTCTCAAGTCAAAATACGAAATAATTACCAAAATGTATGAAGACAGTTATGGAAACTAAGTCACTCTAGATTCCTCGGAAATTTTAACTTGGAGGCGCCCCTAGAAAACCGTTTGGCGTTTCAAATAAATGCATTCATTTTTGTTAGTAAATTGTAAATGATCGAAAATGTTTGCGACTCTGAGAACATTGCGAAAACGCCAGCCAAAAGGTGTTCCCCGTCGCTATGGCGGCAATATACAATGTGAGTTTATGCTGATTGAAAAACGTCTAGGAGGCGATCTCTTCTGCCGCAACGGTCCCTTAAAATCCCTTTAATCAAGTTTTTTTTTCTACGGTTTATATGCATTTTTTGCATGTGAGCGAAATTTCAAAAACTTAGCTTACTAGATTTCATGAAGTTGTTTGGCGGAGGAAGCGGTAAAAATAGGATAGGCATGTTCCAGGTCACTTCACGTTTTGATGTTTTGCCCCTAATTTAAAATCGAAAAAGTTTCGAACAACAAGAAAAAATTGCAAAACTCAGAAAAAGTACGCAATCATATGTTAAGAAATTAAGAGCTGCAAATTAAGCTCAGTTTCCGGCGCAACTCGCTGAAGATAAAAATTTTCAAAAAAATAGATTTAACCTCTCACACCCAGAAATCGAGAACTTCGCCCCACACACAAAACCTATCAAAGGCACTACTTTGAGCGCTTATCACGAAAAAGCTGGCAAAATGATAATCCAATTTAACTTATTCGTACTCAGTTTAGATCAAGGATAAAAATAACTGAATAACACGGAACATTTCTAAATTTCGAAGTGTTGTGAACTTGATAACTGAATGATGATAATTACATTAGACAGTGAACACACTAGCTGCTTAATAGGCTGATCTCAGATTTGAAATATGATAATCTCGGATCGCTTGACAAACCAATTAGTGATATCGCCGCGCGTCAAAAATATATGCATAAATGCTGATAACAATATTGCTAATCAGCTGAAAACTCCGAAATCAGTACCACTTATGTTCTACACTTGAAAATTTGATTTGTTGTTGTCCGACTTTATTTGGGTTTAAATTGCCGTTCAATTCTTTGAAAATAAGTTTTTGAACAAATATTCTTTCTTTCATTATTTTGAGTTTCATAAAAATCAACTTGTGAGAAAATTATTCCTTCGTATTAAGAACGCAGAAAAAATTTAACTTATATCAAAGAATCTTCAAATACTTTCAAAAAACTGGCTTCCTCAGAATTGGATAATGGAGGTGAAAATAACTTCGAGGGATAATCTGTTAAATTGTCAACAAGATTATGGAAGTAAAAATTGCAAACTCTATGGACATATCTAATGTTGGGTCTGTAACGTGTTATTTCTGCGCGTTTTGGCCCCGAAAATTTTTGATAGGCAAAGGGTGTGAGGGGTTAAGACAAAAAATCTAAAAATTTTTCTGATAGGCAAAGGGTGTGGGAGGTTTAGACAAAAGAAAAACTTCTAAAATTTTTTTTCAAAATTTGTTTCTTCTCTGAAAATTAAAAAAGAATAATCCATGGAATAAAATCGAGCAAATTCTAGGAATCTATAAGTTTAAACAAATTAAAAAAAAAACTGAACTGTTGAATCGCAGTTCATATTTACATCATTTAATAAATTTTACAATATAAGAAGAACAATTTTCGATATGATATGAACAAAATTTATAGTTTTGTTTTAAACCGAGATGAACTCTAAAAAAAGTGAAATACAGTTCAAACGTGCTTTAGACAAGCTTTAACTTCCTGGGGTGAAGCTATACAAACAAACTTTCAATGCGGGTCGGAAGGACCATGTCTTTAGAGCGATTCGCATATACATTGAATCAATGCATTAACATAAAGCTAAATCTTCGAATAAGAATAGCTCACTTAACTCCTTTTTCGGAAGCAAAAGTTCAGGAAAAAATTGTGATTGTCATTCAAAAGATATAATGGCTTCTGCATTTCACAAGAGACATTTAAAGAGAGATTGATTTTGAATAGAATCCATGAAAATCGTATGCCAATGGATGTATTTTAATACTTTTTAGGGACGCCTTTTTTAATAGATTCATCATATCCTTGTATCCAAATTGAACATATGTTTTGCCCATAAAATACATGAATGGAAATTCAAAACGCCAAAAGTCAGGTCTTTACAAATTGACATGGTCGAAGTTGAACCAGCCCCCAAAAACTCAAACAAATCATAGCTTCTTTAGAGTGTCCGAACAGTATTTGTATAAGATTTATTTGCTACTAAAAATCATAGATCTATAATTTTATTTTTCTGGCAAAAGCAAGTAATATGTAAAAAACTGTTTTTTTCGACTTATAATTTAATAATTATCAATGTATTTTAATGAGTTGTTTAGAGACAATTAATTATCATTATTTTGAAAAAAGCGAGAAAAAAAAATTTATAAAACCCTAGAGAATTTGAAAAAAATTACAGAAAGTTTCAAATTTCATAAAACTCGGGTATCTTACGATAATACGAGCGCGCTAAAATGAACAAGCAGTGTGCCAATCGGCACTGTACTAAGTACAACGGGGTAAACAATTTTGCTGACATTTACATAATGTAACGTCAAATATTTCTATCAGACATTTTGTCTAACACATATGGTGGGATGAGTTCAGAAAAGACCCATCTTATAGTTTTGAACCCGTAGAACATTTTAAATAGATTAGATGAAAAATGAGAGAAACTAATAAATAAATGATTAATTGTCTCGTTTCCACACAATTGTGTACCATGAAAAAGTAAAATATTTAGTTTTTCCACGACCAAATTGTGTTGAAATTTCAAACACATTCATTAGATTTAAAAATTACAAAAAAAACACGAGCTCGCTTCCACAAAATTTGTAAGAACTCATGGAATCATAACTGAAAGAACGCCTAATGGGAAACTTGTGAGTGAACTTAGATTTATCTGTGGGAAAAGACGGACTCACAGTCTTCAGTGGAAAGGGTGACCTACCATATGTTTGGGGTCAGGCGGTTGGTATAATGTTGAAGGCGTGAAATTTTTGATAAAAACTTCTCAATTACAAACCGTAAAACAATCCAGGAAGTACACTTCAGCGAAATAACAACACTCTGACAATGACTGGTTGTTAAAAAACATCTTTTGAAAAATGTTTTAAAATACAGTTGAAACTATTACATTAGCGATTTTGGAATACATTGTTTGTGAACAATACGGTATAGTATATGGATCACGGGGCCTCTTGGTCATTTTGTTGCTTACATTCTTTTATACAATCCGGCTCTTAAAAAACGACTGATCCGATGAAATTCTCAGATAACTCAAACTGGCACCAATATCTAGGTGAATGATCAAATAAAATAGATTTCTAATAAGACATTTTTGATTTTTTTCACAGATTCTGAAAGTGTGTGAATTATCAGTTTTTGTCGGTTGCAAGGGCAGAACCCCGGCTGGTTTTCTCCGAGCCCGCGAGTATTGCCGCGTTGAGTTAACAAACTCCGCGAAATGTAGCAAGGGACCCCTACCGCGCGCGAAAGTTAATAAATTACGAAATTAAACTTTTTAAGAACAATAACTAGCATCTATATACAGAACTCCTGTCATATAAATGTACCAATTAAGCCTATAAAATGAATTTCAATATTTCTTTGCTCCAAAACCCATAGGTGGCGCTACGGGTTGAGGGTGACAAATTGGACAGCACATCATCAAAATGGGACAACCATGGCAAACTCAAGGCTACGGGAAAGAGCGATCAAACAAGCAGCAAAAGTGCTGACAGTCAACTTTGCCAATAAAAAGATGGAAGTCGGAATAAACAAACAGATGAAGGCATCTTGCATATAAAAATAGAAATTTGCAGCACCTACCAATTTGAAGGTCTATCTATCTATCTAACTCGTACCGCTTTTTATTGTTCATCACTAAATTGCTTATATATATTTTGCATATTTACTTTGCCTAACACTTGTAATCTTTAAACGTCTCATTTATACGAGCCAACGTTAAATTTTAATTTTCTTACTTTCGTTCATACTATATTTATCGCGCAATTTCTCACAAAATACTTAATGGTTTACTGTCTCTTTTTTCTCTGTGAATGCTGCCTTCACCTGAGAAATGTTTTTTGAAAACTTTGAATGATTTCTCTGGAGTTCGGAAAAATAAGTATCGGGCACGTGCACGTTTGTAGAGTATAGAGTCTACTTCAAACTTGATCTTCACTCTATAGATTAGGTGTTTCGCATACGAGGTCTCCCAAAAATATATCTAATAATGAGAAATATACTAAAAATTAATTATTCAATTAATTAAAAATCGCTTATTAGCGGGCAGACAGTCATTTGTCAGTTTAAGGAATATTTTCACAACCCACTCACAAGGGCACACTTTATAAAATTATTATATACACCACCTTATACTGAACAACCTCGGCAAATAAACAAAGCGGGGCCGGTAATTAAGGTTTGTAAGACTGCATTCTAATATTTTCGTAACTTCAAATCTTGTGTTAATAAAGGTTTCACAATATCGAAAAACAAAACTGAACATGTTTATTCAAAATTAAAACTAGTCATTATTTGAAACACAAATAAACTTTCATAATTAAGATTAATTTATTAAACTATATTTTTATTGTTGAATTTTTGGAAATTTCTAAATGTTTCGAGCAATAAACCAAAAATTTATGATTTTAGCTACACAAATGGAAATTAATCGCGTGTTCCATATTAGAACAACTTCCCATATGTATCTCGTGAAAATACTTGCCAAGAACACGCGAAAAAACAGAAATTCTCCCGTCACGAAAGGCCGGCAAAGACAATTCTTTATTTTTTTTTTTAAAGAAAATGGTAAATGTCTACCAATATCGCGTAAATGCGTTAGATAAAAATAGTATGTTTATTAATGTGCATTATACGAACGAGAATTCCAGATCAAGATGAGTGCAGCGGCGGGCCTGAGCCTCATCGGGTCCTTCTCACTATCATCGCCCAAATAGACGGAAAGGTCTTATCCATTTCGCGAATGGAAGTTAAGGACCAATCATATAATTTTACCAATTTCGTAACCATAAGTTATTTTGACGAACACAATATATAGATAACTACACATACTCACTGACTCTGGACGAGAACAAATCCCTTCACATCTAGAAAATTGCTCTGGGTCCATAATCTGTCACTGTAGCAGAGTATCCGTATCAGGTACATGAATTTATCAACGACACTCAGCGATTCGCTTATGAAATGGAACAGCTGGATGACATTAAGTTAACGATGTATCGACCAATAAGGTATTTGACACCGGTTGTTGCTCACTGGTCAAACGTGTTGCTCTGACACGTGACTGTATACCAGGAGCTGCGGCTACTCACGAAAAAATACAGTCATAAGTGGACAATGGGCGCCGATACCAATCAAATTGAATGCCCGTTTGTATGTACATTCGGGCAGTGTCGTCGTCAAGTGTTGGAAGGACAGCCGAGTAACGTCAATGACATATCCGTAAGAACTTAATTATATCCATACGGCCGGATACTCGGCGGTTTTTAGGAAATCCAACCTTGAAGCAGGACCATTAACCATCACGGTGATATTCGCAATGGTGAGTGTCGATTACTGGAAGTGATTCTGAACTCACGAATTTTAATTAATGTTACAGCTTTACTGATATGTGCGTGAATTTCACGGTAATGTATTCATATGATAAAAAGTTATGTCAAAAATAATGTTGTATTCTATCACTATATCAGCGTGGTGAAAAGTAAAATGAATTTTGTGTTTTTCATAATTAATTAATAGTTCTGCTATAAAAATGTTCAATTGTCATGACAAAAGTTTATTTATCGGTGCGTATTGAACTGTCGCGGCGCCGGTGGGGGGTCGACCTGACATTATTTCGAGTGGCTATTACTCAAACGCGGCAATACTCGCGGGCTCGAGAAAATCCCGGGCGAATGGTCTGATTCGGACCGTTTCTTAAATTATTATTCAGCAAGATATTGTCAGCTTTGAGCGTTTGTTCAGTTTCAGCATCCTAAACTCAACGAAGGAGTGTTTTCTAAAACCAATTAAATGATATGCGATTTCAAAATAGGAAGTTCAAAAATAAAATCGGTTTTAATGTGTTAAGCTATCCTTGGTAAGAAGTTTTTTCTAGGTCATTATTAAATGCAAGGATTTTGTTCTTAAAATGTTTTCGAAAAAATAGATTTTTCGGTCAATTTTTCGGTTTCCATTTCTCCCTGATTTAGGTAGTCTCTGAAATCCAGTTCTAAGCGGAAGCCGTGTGAGGCTAAAAGGCTGATTTTTTGGCAATGAAAAGTAAGCGTTTTCGGTAGCATTTTGTTTGGAATCGAGGGCGGCGAAGCATGTGTCCTGTGATTGGACCGGTCAAAGTTCAAGGTCAATTCTCAAGTTCAGCGTATAGACTTGAAAAGTACTCCAAAGAATCGGAAGGAAGCGTACTAAAAGGTCGCTAGAGAGCAAAAATAGAGAGCAAAAATGCTTTTTGCTCCTAGCGACCTTCTAGACATATTTGACCCCGATAGTTGCTAATACGTATCAGAAAGTCGACCCTTCGATGCTTTTGGCGTTACTTTCAAGTCTAAACGATGATCTGGGAGATTGACCTTGGAAACTTTGGACCGGTCTTAGAGGCAATATTGGTCGCCTCAATCAAAAAACGCTGACCAAAAACGCTTAATTTTCACTGGCCAAAAAATCAGCCTTCTAGCACCTTTGCATAACGCGTCGCTAGAACGGGTTATCCGCATTTTGTCTGAACTGATGTGGGTTCCGACTCCCGTACTCGAGTCCGCAATACGGAAAAAACTAGACCACCGATCAGAAGCCGTGCATTCTAGCACTGATCCCGTAGGTATGTAGTGATAATCCCTGAGAAACTTAAATTCTCAGTTAACCCCAAACGCCTTTAGCGATTTTCTGCTGGAGCGTTACTTTAAAATTTCAACTTTGTAACCACGCGCGCATATTTAGTGGTTTTTACCGTCATGTAAGATACCGTATCTTTTTATAAATAAAAGTGCCTTACTTGATATAAACATACCTCGCCCGTCTCAGAGTTAATTGCAGGATAATTATCACAACAAATACTCTAGGGAAACTAATATATTTCTACTAATATATTTCTACTAATATATTTCTACAATATATTCTACTAATATATTTCTAACGTAATATATTTCTACTATATATTTCTACTAATATATTTCAACAATATATTTCTACAATTTATCTACTATATAGTTCTACTAAATATTCTACGAATATGATTTCTACAATATATTTCTACAATATGATTCTACAATATATTCTAGCCTACTTTAACAAAAAGAAGAACCTACGTTCCTCAACTCTTATGAAAATGGCATGTCTTATTTAGCTTTATTATGCCTTCTCATATAAATTGAGTAAAATAAAATTCTCTAGAAATCTGTTCAATAATTTTTGTGAGACTTCTGCGTAACTTTTTCGTTATTATAAAAAAGTTTATAATGGTCACTAATCGACAAAACCGTTAACAAAAAGTATCTTTTAACCTATATTTCTATTTAAGTAAAGTTTGGAGGGTGCAATGCCCATCAAGTAGTGATGAAACTGTAATTTTTTAGTCTCTTAAGGGGTTGGTGGGTGTAAATGGAAACAAGCGTTGAAGAAAATTTCGTTTATGTCGAATTCCAGCTGAAGGAAAAAAATGCGAAAATCCATATTTTAACCAATCAGATTGTTTATTTTCATTTGGTCTGCGTAGACGTGGACGTTAGACAAAACAACCACCAAAAAAAACACCTTTCAGCTGGGAAATAAAATCAACTGAATTATTTACTTATGGAGCCAACGAGAATAGCTTTTTCAACGAAGTGGCAACTAATTCAAAAAGTATCAAACCGTTTTCAGAATATGTCGTTTTATTCAATTGAAACCAAAATTGACTGAGCTAATCAGATGTATAAGTTTTGCTGAATTTCATGTTTTTAACCGCCTAAAAACGAACGAGATTTTTTAAACCAGACGGCGCATAAATGATTTCAAGACGTCGTACTTCACGAACATCTTTGTGTGACTATTTAAAGCAAAATGACCGAGAATTAAAAAACTTTTGTAGCATTGGAACAAAATTTACCGGTTTCTTAGTACGCACCGTGAGCCACCCTTTACCAAATCAAAAATTTACTTGCAGTATAAAGGGAAAGTTTAAGTCTCCAGTATTTTTTTCTCATTATATTCTTATCGCCCGTTATGACCCTTCAGTCCAAGCTGAGGAGAGGGCTATTTCCCAAGCAGATTCCAAACATTTCTACACCAAAACCCCCTGAAGGGGGTATATCGGAGATTTGACATATTCACGGTGATAATTTCTGAAAACTAAAGCTTATGAGAAAAACCGAAAATGCTAATTTGTAGATCTATCCGTAGGGGATTGTGGGTGCGTCCAGTTAATTTGCTGGGGAAAAATAAGGCGTTTTAAACTCAAATATCTTATTGTAGAATTAAGTGGAACGTTTATTTTTCCAATTGTATAGTGTAGCCTAAACCTTGAGAAGTCAAAAATGATTCATTTTCTAGAAAATAGTATACGCAACCTTAAATGCATAAAACCTAATTGACTGGTATTCTTTTTCATGAAGTATACCGTCATATCCACGGATCCAAAATCAATATGCGATATTATTGATCAGAAAATTCCCCGGCAATTTAACCAAGGCATATTTTATAAATTCATATTATCGCCCGAAAAATTCATTTTTGAAAATTCTGCTATTAGTTAATATAGGCAAAAATGAAGATTACTTTTTTACAAAAAAAAAGGTATACCCTGTCACGAACGGCACATGCGAATTCTTTTCCTTCTTTTTCATAAAATTTCTCTCGATTATGCTATTAAACTTTTAAACCAAGCAAATTTATAATTTTTAGATTCTCGCAATCACTTATTTCATGCTGACTTTAATGGCGCTATGACGATTATTTGGATGAAAATTGAAATAATTGGAAAAAGGGGCAAAATCCTAACATTATAATATCTGAAATATTCCATTTAATGTTATTTTTCGCTTGAATGTATCTTCGTGATGTGAGACCTATCGCCTATGGCTATAATTTTAAATAAAAAATTATGTTGTGCAAGCAACCCGATATTTCTAGATCTAGTTATTCGATATAATGACTTTTTTTTGATTGCATCAATTTCTCGTTGCTGAATGGTCGGGATACAGAAAAATAATACCGAATTTAAGACCCGTGTCGAAAATAACTACTGCACCCACAATTCCTTTAAGGGATTGTGGTGCTATCAGTAATGTGTCGGGGAAAATAAGCCTTTTTAAACTCACAATATCTGTTTGTGAGGAATTCAGTGAACGTTTAATTTTCCAATTGTTTATTGTGTCCCTTACCTTGAAAAGTCAAAAATTGATTCAATTTTTAGAATAATATTCGATCGACATCACCTTTAAATGCCATAAAACTTATTTGCTGTATTTCTTCATTGAGTATTACGTTCATATCCATGTATTCAATCACATCTCCGGATATTATTTGTCAGAAAAAAATTGCCACGAATCGCAACAAAAAGTTTTATATAATTCATTTAATCGCCCGAACTTTTTACTACTTGCGGATCGAGTTCATTAACTATAGGGCAAATGTACATTGATTTTACAAAAAAGTATACTCACGAACGGTAATGCGATTCTTTCTATTATTATAAATCATTTTCGATTATCTTATTCAATTATGTGACTAAAAATTTTGAATAATTTTGTATATTCTCGCAATCATATTTTGTGCTGATTTAATGCGCGCCACTATGACATTGATTAGGGCTAAAAATTGAAAATCTAGAAAGGTTAACAAATTGTAAACAATTATAATATTATAGAATCTTCAGTTCAGTACTTTTTTTGCTGGTAATTATTACTTTTTGTAATTTGAGACTATCCAATGGTGAGATCGGATAATAAATAAATTATTTTTGCAAACGCAACCGAGTTCTAGATACTAGTATTCGATAGGAAAAATACTTTTTTTTGCTTGCAATCAATTCTCTGTGCTGGAATGGTCGGATACAAGAAAACACAATACCGATTTGAGACGGGTTGAATACTAACTCCTGCACCTACAATCCCCTGAAGAGCCAGTGAGAGAGCCATAGCTTTACGAAAAATTTGCGACCTAAAAATGTGAACAAATACAAACAGTCACTTATAAATGGTGCATATCAATACGAGGTCCTCAGCGTCATTTTTTGCCACTTTTTCAGCCAAATTTTTAAATAATTTGGCTTTAAAAACCGACTTATCCAGATTAGTTTTTAGATAGCTCAAACTGACAAAAAATATTTAGTATTCTCTTAAGAGAAAAAAATTATAAAAAATGGTCCGAATCGACATTGTTTTCCAATTTTTGTCACAAAACTGTAACTAAAAATTCAGTAATCTCATAAAAAAAAATGATGCCGATTCGACCATTATTTTTCATCTTCAATTCACTAGATATTGTGATTAGTTTGACCATCTTAGATTTAAGGGGGTATATCTGCGATAATTGACAATATTCACGGTGATTATTCTGAAAACTAAAAGCCTGATGAGAAAACCGAAAATGCTAATGGTAAGATCTATCTTATCTTGCGAAAAAGTGCATCAAATTATTTCTGACCATTTACACCATAGGTACAGTATCGTGAACAAGGTGACATTTTCCAACTGCAAAATTCTTCTCCTCCAGACGGTATATCAAATTGAGCTCAAATTTTCACAGATCCACGTAACGGGATTATGTCAATCGGTTCTCGAGGGCTTTTTTTGATCCAGCACTTGAAAGACAATCTAGAACGCCAAATAAACCGACGATTTTTCGCATTTCAGACTTCAAAAATCTATCTCCGTCGAGGATATATTTGCAAATGCTCAACTTTTTATCAAGTATTCCTTAGAACAATATGTAAAAGGTCTCTGCGAGCGCTTTTTTGCAATTTCGTAGCTTAGACACTCGAATATGATTTTTGGTTATTTTCCAAAAAATTTCCGAAAAAAAAGGGTCGTTCGATTTTTTTGAAAGTAGGCTCAAAAGAAGGCCAGTGAACAGCTGATGAGAAAGTGGCTTACTCACAGTCCGAATTTTGAAGTTTAGTGCTCAATTCGAGCAAAACGTCTATTTTTTAAAATTTATTTAAAATTAATTTTTTACAAATTTTAATCTTCAAGCCCAACAGCTGGATACAGTACACAAAATTTAAATAAATTAATCCATCATATGAATTAGGCAAAATGGTTCATTTTTAAAAAGTGACTGTATACAGAAAACATATTTTCTGATCAAATTGATAATTTAGGCATTTCTAGGAATCTCAGAATTTTACTTGAAGTTTACTGTATAAGAATTGTTAATAAAAACAGCTTGAAAATGAATTTAGAAATAAATTCGAAAACGTTCGCAAAATAATGAGAGTTATTTTTAACTTTCATCTTTTAAAATATAGAAAAAATCGAAAAATGCAAAAATTTCGAAAAAATTTTTGATGATAGGTTCTTAGACACTGAATATCACCCCGATCAATTTGGAGCATTTTAAATGCTCTAAGGCCTTCATTTAATCAGACAGATATACCCCCTTAATCAAATGAGTCGTTTTCAAAAGCCGAATTATATAAAAAAAGTTGGCTAAAAAATGGGCAAAAATGACAAGTCAAAGAAATAGAAACGGGAATATATTCACAAAATTTATAAGTCTGTAAAATGGCCTTAGCTAATGTATAAATAACCACGGTTTGTAAAATCTGTGCATTTTTATCATTGTATTTTTCAAATCAAATGTGTTTTATAAATATTGATGTGCAGAGTAGACCTTAATTAATCATTTGGACAACTGTCAGTGCGACATTTTCATCCGCCCCCCCCTTTTTTGATTTATCTGATAGCTTTAATTTTTTCTTTTTGGGACTATTTACGCTAGCAGGATAGTCAGAAGAGGGAGTTTTTTCCAACAATATAAACAGTGGTTGACCACTTAAAGCCCTCCTACAGTTTTTGCCAAAAAAGGAGGGGTTTTAACTGGGCAATGGGATTATAAGTGGTTATAGGCTAGGGGGCTTATAAATAGTCACAGGACAGGTTTTTAGGGGGTTTTGGTATTTTTCTGACACTCAGTTAAGACTTTTTTGTGTAATTTTTATTTTTGTTTAATATTTTGAAAGGTTACTCTTGTTTTGCCTTTTTGGATCTTCAGTTAAGAGTTTTACGGTAACTTTCATTTTTCTCAAAATCTAAAAAAACTCGAAAAACCCTTATCAGTAAAATGATTCATCAGTACCCGATAAAAAGAACCCTTCAAATTAAACATGTCAAAGTTTTATTTTAAAAGTTTGGAATTTTCGGTAACTGAATACAATTATTGTTGGCAATGGGCAACAGACGAGGTTTTGAGCAAAAGTGTTGCCCATTGCCAACACTGGATATAACTATTCTTAGATTTTTTGTGCTTATGCTGATACCATTTCGAAAGACCCAAACAAACATTTAGGGTCGATCTCTCAGCGAAATCTAAAATTTCAAAAATCACATTAAATCTATCACATTTCACCCCTTCAGATCAGTTAATATCCCACAAGTTAGCAGAAAAATCAGAAATGCTTAAAAAGGGGGGTTTTAAGTGGTCAGGGGGCTTTAAGTTGTCAACTACTGTACTAAGTAGAGCATTTTTTGATTTATAAATCTCCGAAAGCCTATTTTTAACCTTAGATCAGCCCAGAACATTTGCCCAGATGTTTGTTTAAAGGTTTAGATTTGGACTTTATATACGAATATAAAACGCTTCTAATTTCAGTCAACCGTAAAATTTCAAAAAATTTTGAGTTAATAAGGTCTGATAAATCTATTGCAAAAAATAAAAAATTAATATTCCGACGTCAAAGTCTATTTTTGAAGTTTAATCCAAAATTTGGGTATCACAGAAATGTACATAAAAATAAAATACGAATGCCAAAAATGAATTTTTTCGGTGATAAACTAATCAAGAAAAATATATTTTGAAACCAATTTATTTTTACTGAGAAAAATTAGGCTTTTTATAATTTGTAACGAAATAGACACCACTTTGAGTTGAAAGGCGCTGCCCACTGCATCTGTGATCGAGAGCGATTTAAATAAAAATTTGAAAATTTCCACAAGAAATTTGTTGCATTTATTGCGTCTTTTCATTCGAAATTTGTTTTGTTCAAATATATGTAACGAGTTATTCGAACGTTTACAAAATTCGTTTGTTTTGGTTTAACAAAAACCGTGAATGTTAATTTAAAATTATTCGACGAGAACTATGTTAGATTTTTATTTTTTTTTTCTAAAATTTTTGAATAATTTGCATATCACTTCCGGGAGTTTTAAGCTGCTGGAGAGAAATTGAGAATTTTCAAAATCGTTTTCGTAAAATTTGTCACGAATTTTATTTTATTCAGGGATAATTATATTCATACGATACGTATAAGCAGCGTTCACAGAAAAATTAATTTATCCCATTTTTACGTTTGAAAATTTCACACAAAAGTTATAGACCGTTAAAAATAGTGAGAAATAGCCATCAATAACACCAATTGACATGTAGAAACCACTTAAGACCATATAAAGACAAATCTATAATTACCAATTGTAATGAATTATCGGAACGTTGCTTCAAAATAAATATTATATCAAAGTCCGCATATCGAAAAATTTGGAAACTTTAAAGACTCACTTTCATAGATTTACTGCAAAAAAAAATTGTTATTTCAATTGAATTCTCTAATTGAAAATGTTTTATTTTAATACACAAAATAATATCAAAAAATATTGATATATTATTACCCACAATTTATATTGTGTATATCCCCTATTCACACTTTTGTTAATATCCCGGCCCTGATTAGGAAACGTAGTGTGTTTTTAAGTAGTAGGGCCGGGATATTAACAAAAGTGTGAATAAGGGATATCCTTTTCCCAACGGAACTCCATCTGAAAAACGTTTACTATCTCTATAGCGCGTATTCGAAGGCAAGTGTCTTGATAATGAGACCGCTAAATTTTAACGGTTTGTAATCACTCAAGCATTCACTAAGACAATCACTGATACAACATCAGTGGGATTCGAACACGCGCTATAGAAATAGTAAACGTTTTTGAGATGGAGTTCCGTTGGGAAAAGGATATATTATGTTTAAATTGCAGTTATGAAAAAATACATCAAAAATAGAATAGTTCGGGGTGTCGATAGTTATAAAAGGTTTTAATTTCGTCGAGTTTGAAAAAACTCATCAAATAGTTTGTAAAAATTTCAAAGTAACTTAAGTCGCCTGAGTACCAAAAACTCTTCAAAATCTAGTGACTTCGATAGAAAAGCCTTTAAATTTATCAACTTAGCTAAAAACCATGTGGTTAACCGCGGTTACTTTCACGAACTTCACTTAGCTTGAAATTTGAAGAAAGTGCATAGAAATTTCATAATTAACCAAATTGAAGTCCTTGTTTTTCAACATCAAATAAATTTTCAAGCAGTTGATTAATAAAGCAAGTTGAAATTTTGGAAACATGCGGAACATATCGTGAAAATTTGATAAAGAAAATAAATTTCGTGGAAAGCGGCACTTGGTTTAGAAACCAAAGGGGATTGGAAATTAATTATAATATGACTTTAACCTTATAATGTTATATTTATAAGTTCTTTTTTTTTGTTTAAATTTGCATTTATTTTTATGACTTTGTACGTTTTCCAGAAAGCTTAAGTCCCGATGATTTTACTCTAGTAATAAGAGTAAGTATCAGTTCCCTAAATCACCTCAAAATAAAGTTATGAGATTTTTGTTTTGGGAAACTGATTCATCAGGTCTTAATAGTAACTTGTCAAGGTCCTAATACTAGACCCTTAGGTAATATATTGTATTTTTGGACATATTCACCAAGTGTCTATCAGACCTATCTCAAAGTTTTTATTCGGCAAGCGATTCACAGCATAAAATTTCACAGTTAAATATCGTGACAGGTTAAAAAGTTTTTACATAAAAAGATTATTTTTATATTTTGAGTTTATTTGCTTTGTAACTTCTTTCTTTAGGTCGATCATTCAGTCAGCAAATCAGGAGCATCATCAGCAAGTTTCCCGCTATCCAGTTCACCTTTTTTTATGTGTACTAATGCAGCCCCCATTATTATTTTCACTATATTTTTATACCTTTATTTTGACAAAAAAATCCCTGTTAAGTTTCTTCTGGAAGAGTCCCTTATCAATCATTTGAAAAAAACCAACACGAAAAGCAGAAACAATAACTTAAAAGAAAGACTAGCCATTGTTTATTACTATGAATTCATGTAATAATTATATTATATAAAATATTTCACCAATTCATTCGCATCATTCTTTTGACTTTATTTTTTATTTTTATTAACTTTATTAATTGTACACTCCATGCTCACACTCAGGCCAAGACTCCGGCCCCACCTGCTAGTTATATTCTTGAGAGCAGGGCCGAGAAATCAACCAGACTGCGAGCAGGGAATATACATGTGTCAAAACTTGTATGCATAAGAAAGCAATATTAACAAGGCGTTTTTTTTCTTTTTAATAGTCATTTATTTATTTAGTTACAGGGTTTCTTTAAAATTTCGAAGGAAAGCAGTTTAATACGTGACAATAGACATGAATTCGGACTAATCTTTAGCTCCGACATTCATTCTATTCGATGCTTGCAGCTTTTGGCCTGCTCGTGCAACAACGATTCACCATATATGCATTGTGGATTTGAACTACATCCTATATATATTTTAGTATACAGATAATCCCACAATATATAATCTAATATTAATCTCTTAATCTAAGTACTAACCCGACCGCTGACGAAACTCTCACTGCGTAGAATTCTGTTTCCGAAGCGGCCACAAAGGGTTGATTGGTCAACCTAAGATCCTATTGGCTCTTTAATTTAGTGTAGTCTACAACCTACGAATATGCCATAAAAACACTCACGTGATCTCCACGTGATATCCACGCAGCCGTATACGTAGACGCTACGGTGACGTTAACGCACCGTTTATACATGAACGGAGCGTGTATACGTAGACGCTACGGTGACGCAAACACACCGTCTATACATGAACGGTACGGTGACGTACAGACCGTTTATACCTGAACCGATCGGTTACATAAAGTACCGTCTATACAAAGGTATTACACTATGAGTAGGGTGCATCACTTCAGCTTGTTACGATAGCAGGTCAAAATGTCAAAGAAGTCTCCCAGCCTTAGCTTGTATGAAAAAAACAACAACATATTTATCTATTTCCAAAGTTAATCACTACCGATAATTAAATTTCACATGAGTATCCGTTAAGTCTTGGCTTATACAATTTTAAATAATTTTCTTTATTTATTAAAATTTATATTTTTTTGCATAGGAAGAGAAAAGTGACACTTTTATTAGACTATATAAATATTTTGATAAAGGACCGCATTACTGGTGTAAAACCAGAAAGAAAGAGCCGTAGCCCCAAAGACCCCCCGAACCACATCTCCCGAACCCCGCAGTGCTTATAAGTCAGAGAAAATTTTATGAAAATGTTCTAAATTCTCTCCGAGTGAAAACCTAAGCGGCCCAAAAAACATGAGTCGAGCGACCCGGGAAACCACGGCGTCCGCCCCCACATTTCGACCTAGTATCCCGGTCCTCCCTTAAAGTCTGTGACGCTAATTTTTTCTAATCTAGAGATATTTTCTATAGATGAGTACTATTTATGAGTTCTCAACCATAACCCTCTGTATTTTTTAGAATTGAAAAAAAGAGAGGAAATCTTTAACAGAAAATCACTAACAGCAAAAAAAAAGACAAAAATTTGTGTATGGCTTAATCGGAATTGATTATAATTGCCAGGTCACGTAAAACTTTAGCGACCTCATGTGGAAACGCTGACTTGAGCAGCCGCATATTTACTGTATTGGCAGGGTTATAGAAAGGGTCAATGTACGAAGACTTGATGGCCTTTCTGAGGAGGTTCCTGACACTAAAAACGTCGGCAAGTTTGTCTGGTAGTATTTTTGATACCGCAAATACTCGATTTTGTGATTTGAGGACTCGTCTCATGTGAGGAGTATTCTCATCTCGCCCATCAACTACAGTGCGGACCATATCGGTGAGGTCAAGAATCGATTAAGCAATGCCAAACTTTTTGGTGATTAGTTTGGTAAGCTGCGCCCAATCCTGAATTTTTTCCCGCTTGATCATAAATTGTTGAGTGTCATGCACGTTGTATGGATAGTTCACGAGCAAGTCTGGTACTATGACCATCATTCTATATCGGCCACAAACCTCGTATAAACTCAGAACCAAGTTTCCGCACAAGGCCCAATTCGAAACGAGCTTGGTCACCATTTCACTGATCTGAATGTTATAATGATTTTATTTTTATTGAGTATACAGGAGATTTCCCCATGAGTATTTTATTCTCATTTTAAATACTACAATTCAGACTTCAAAATAATAGTTTCTCAAATTTTCAACAATTACTTTATTATTTTTCATTTTCAAGTCTTGAACTTTATACCAATTCTAAGATGGAATTCATGATAAACTCAGCAGTATAGCTGAGCCATTTTTGTCACTTTAAAGCGAATGCTCATTTTCAGAAGAAAATAAAAACGGCTTTCCAAAAAGTTATAGGTTAAGTGTCGATCCCTTCAGAGTGAATTTTTTAGGTTTCAATTTTGAGATATAAGTCATTTAGATTTGATTTCAGGTATTACCTCATCATTTCGGAAGTAATCTGCATGAATACCAAGCATTTCCGAAAATGCATTTCTCATTGTTTTCCTTGAGAATTTGACCAAATCACCATAATCCTCGACAACTAGCTCCTTATAGTTTTCATAATACAGGAGAACCACGAAAGTAATCTAAAAATTATCATAAGTATAGTATTTAAGTTTCAAATCTAAGGAATTATAGTATGAAAACGCAATTAAAACAAAGTCTTCAAAGGAAAAAATGAACAAGGAAAAAAAAACTTTTCATAGTATTTAATTTTAAATGAAGATTCTATGAGAACCAGTTCTATACATTTTTCTGTAATATACAAAAACTGCTCCTTTCATATATATCATTTGACAATAATTAATCTTGTTAACCGGCCTATTAGCTTTCTTGTATTATTGAATTAATCAAATTCTTATCTCAAGTCCGAATGTTTTCAGAAAAAATAGAGAGAAAGGAGAGCAAATTTTAGACGCCACTTTTTTTGTTAAATTCACTTTTTTTTAATAATTTTAAGCTGGTTGTGTAATATTAATTTTAATTAATTTTGACTTAACGAGACTCTTCATCATTAAAAAGTGTGAATCTGTCTGTTCATGTTTTTATCAATTTCTCAATTTTTATATTGTATACAGGGTGTGACCCATATTGCCGGCCAAATATCGCCAAAAAACGACGATTATTAGCTTAATTCGGGCAACTCAACACCAATATTCGCCAAAAGTGTCAATGTCGCCGAAATTGCGCTGATGCGTTTGGAGGTTTTTTATTAACAAATCACTTTGAGTGACGTTATGACATGACGGCACTATAAACAAGGAATAATTTCCCAAATCTATTTTTGTTGTTTTTTCAAAGGTTAAAACTCCTTAAAAATATGAAAGTTTCAAAATATGACGTCATTTCGCATGCTCACGCTTTTTAATATTTTGACAAGAAAATTTATTTCTGAAAAAAATTGTTAAAATTGACAATTGTTCGGAGTACAGTTTTGTCTATAAAAAATTTTGACGAAAAAGTATTTGAAATTTTATAAAAAAAAAAAAAAAAAAAAAAAAAAAAAAAAAAAAAAAAAAAAAAAAAAAAAATAAGAATTTTTCGTTATTTGACAAAAACAAACTTTGAATTCTTAAACTACGGTTATACTTATATCTAGGTTTGGACTAATATTTTCTTTATTCAAATTGTCCAGAATCTTTAATATTATTTATTTTGTAAACTCCAGATTTGTTAAACAGCTTGGGAGGAAGAACCATTTTATTGAACTGATCCCGAATTTATTCGATAATTCTTAATCTAAATCAAAAACGTATTTTAGAACATAAGCTTTATTTCAATGAAACTATTAATCTGATAACTACAGGGTGTAAGGTTTTTCCCTTCTTTTTTCCAAACTGGTTACACTTGATTTCCGCCGTTTTGATTGGTTGAATCTGAGAAAACTCTTCTGACAACCAATCAAAACCGCGGAAATCAAGTGTAACCAGTTTGGAAAAAAGAAGGTAAAAACCTTACACCCTGTAGTTCCACAATAAATGATGAATAACATTATAATTATTGTAAACTTTACGAAAAAAAAATCGCGATAAACAAAAAGTAACTAGCATTATTTCTAGCACAATTGATTTTTTGAGATCAGATCGGTGACCTTCTCGAAAGAATTGGATCAGATTGGTAGCCCTCTCAGAAAAATAAAAACCGGTTTTCCGATCCGATTCAATTGTGCCAAGCCCTGATTTCAACAGTGAATTTCGAAAAAATTTAAAAATATTTTGTGATAATTATTTTACCTAAAAGATCAATTTCAGTGATTTTTTGGACTTCAATTATTTTATTTGAAGGTGGTAATCCTCCTCCTACCTCACCCACGTACCTTATCCTTGTACCACGTGACTGCGCCCTTCTCTGATTGGCCCGGGGGCGACCACACTAACGTTAAACTCTACACATATTCCCATTTATGGATAGGAATTTCCGGGAATACCTCATTTCAAGCTGGTACATAAATTTCGGCACAATTTGACTCAAAAAAAAAAATCAAGGTAAAATATTGTACTGTAGTTATGTTTTGTACATATGTTTGGGAAAAGAACGACGTTCACCAAAAGAGCTAAAAAATAAGTTTCGAACACCGAACCGAATCGCCGGCCTCCCGATACTTAGAATATAATTTCATATAAATCCTTTTTGCACTTAAAGTTCCAAATCGCATTAAACTCATTGTCTAGGAAATTGAAGTGCAAAAAAGATATATCAAAGAAACTCGGGTTAAACTGAAAAAATGTGGCTAATATGTGCGTGAGACCCCGTAATCGAAGTACTTGAAAATTCGTGATTTTATGAAACGTAAAGTCTTATCTCTTGACATAAAAGAACAAAAAATAACACAATCCTACCAAGGTCTCCACGAACTAAATTAAGGGAAATACATTCCGATTGGGACTCCTGAAATAGCCTCTTATTTTTTTTTGATGATTTCATAGTCAGATTTAAGAATTGATCAAAAATATTCTTAGGCAGCTGCATGCAGGTCTGCACACGTTCAGCTTCATTTATTCAAGAAAAAAATCATTATTATTATTTATTCTCATTTTGATTTTTTAAAGTTTCGCTTTTATTCTTGTTTTATAGCATTATCAAAGATTTGGATATTATCGAGTTCAAAATTTTAACAGTAACTAATACAGTATCTATTTAAAGAACATATTGGCATTTTTATGCAATTCCTCAAGAATGTCAACAATCCTAAAAAATGTCAACAGGGAATTTGATAAACTTACATTATAGCCTATTTATATTTATACCAGCCAGGTATAAAAGCGAAACGTTAAAAAATAAAAATGAGAATAAATAATAATACTTATTTTTTTTACTAATTTAGTATTACCAGCACTAAATTTAGCGTTTTGGAGGCTTATTTTCATTATTTATAACTTTCCAGAACGAAAATATTATTATTATTAATTGAAAAACTATGTTTTTAGTAAGAATCTTCTCGTATTCGGGTAAAAAATTAATGTTCTTCATATCCCCTTATTGCCCTCTCGTATAGATTCTGGCCCTAAAAAATGCGGGGGTGAGAAAACGACGCGACGTTTGAACATCAGTAATCCGATTTAGTTTTAGATAGCTCAAACTGAGCACAATTATCTAATGAATATACATATTAAAAATTGGTTTGAATCGGACCAATGTTTTTAATTGTTATCTAAGATTACTGAAATTTTTTAATTAATAATTTTTTAATATTAGTTTTTGTTAAAAAATAGAACCAAGGGTCTGATTTGAACCAATTTTTATATTGTATTATTCACTAGATATTTGTGCTCAGTTTTAGCTACATCGGATAACTCGTTTTCAAACGTCGCGTCGTTTTCTCACCCCCGCATTTTTGAGGGCCAGAATCTATACGAGAGGGCAATAAGAGGATATACTTTTAATCTACACTGATATCTACACTGAAGAAGACGAAAGTCGAAAATGATGCAATAAAAAAAATTATATCATATAATAAAAGCACATATTCAATGAGTTATACCGTATAACTTATATGGTATAACTTATACGGTATAACTTATACGGTATAACTTATACGGTATAACTTATACTTATATATATTGGCATTTTTGTGTACTTTATTATAATTATTATGGTTTATTTGCATTTTACGGTACCTAATGGTTTCAACTTTTCTACTTTCGGCAGGATGTCGTAAAGAGTTAAAATGGTTAATATTTTGAATAATTATGTTTTAATTAGAACTTATGTTAGTTGGAATCCAATTGTTGGATAGGTATAAAATTGATAATTTGAATTCATAGGTTATTTTGCACCTTGTGACTTTATTTGTGAAATCCTTCATTAATCAGAAATAATTATATCCGTTTTATAAGCTGGTTTCTCATTAAACCAG
>SCLH01000033.1:272161-298213 GCA_004367855.1 Oikopleura vanhoeffeni | reverse complement strand
GTGAACTTCAAATCTTTTTCAGGCGTGAAATTTTCTCCAAATATACCGTTATTTTAAGAGTGATTGCCAATGTTTCTGAAAAATTACATGTCAAATTTATTAACTTGAAATTTTATCGTCTCAAATGTCGAAGTTGAGTTGCAGGCTTGGCACGACATCCCTGGCCGGTTTTCCATCTTCTATCTCCTCCTATTAAAATTTGGAGATGAGATTGTTCCCTGGGAACCGTTCCCATCTTTTTTTGTCTTCATTGGGTAGTATTGACACTGAGTTTGCTTGAAATTTAGATTGCTTGATCTTGAGGCACATTGACACTGAGTGACTCAGTCTGAGTCCGCTGTGAATTGGATAGTCTTAAAATTGAGTTGATTTCAATTGGGTCGGTTTAAGAGTAAAATGTCTTGATTTTTTGTACGTATCATGAGCCTGGGGTCGGTTTAGAATTGAGTTTGCCTAGAAATTGGGTTCGGCTTGAACATTCGGTTGGCTTGAAATTGCGTCGGCTTGAGATGAGATGTCTGACCTTGGGCGCAAATTGACACTCGAGTCAGGTGGGACATTGGGTCTGCCTAGAAATTGGGTCAGCTTGAAATTGGGGTTGCGTGCTAATTGGGATTTATCCATCATACCTTAATTCTGCGGGATTTCTTGAATTGTACTCATAGAAGGTTCTAAAAAGCTTTGAGATATTTCAATGAATCAAGATTATATTTAATTATACTTTTTCTAATTCTAGTGTAATTAACACTCAAGGTATTACCAGTCAGGTGGTATTAGCGACTGTGGGAAGTTTCTTTATTTGGTGCCTCAGGCGTTTAATCCACTTTAATTTTATAAACAAAATAAAAACTTTTGTGATCTAAAGTGGATGCGGTTAACATTATAGTAAAATGTGGCGCTGCTCCTGCCCTTTGGCGCCTCCTCTATCACTAAATAAAATGAAATTTTGTTTCACGTAAAAAGCAAATTAACAAACATTTAACAAATAAAGGGTTTTTAGAAGCGCAAAAGCTAGCAAAAAACTTAATAGTTTAGAAAAATGAAATTAGTTCTATTACTATCATCAATTGTGAATGCAGAAGAATATTTCATCAAAGAGATACACGGTAGGAAAAAATAACTACAAAGCCAATTTTTTATTTTGGCCTTAATTTCAAGTTAAGTCGGACCAAATTGAAAATTAAAAATTTTCCGAACAATGTTTAAAAAGTATGTCTCAATGTATAATTAATCGAATTTACATAACTGGATGATAACAACAGATCTTAATAGAAAAATTTGTGATTTGAATTTTTTCAAGGCAGCAATTTTCATGAATAAACATTTCACAAAAAATCTTTTCAAACTAAAAATTTGAATTATCCAGAAATATCTTCGTGGTGTTTTGAACGTTATTCATTGTATTTTTTGATATAATACGTGCAATTATGTTTTAAGCAAAGTTTTTCGCAAGGTTTTTCGAATGAGAAATATCTCGCAAAAATTGCATCAAAGTGATTTCCCATAGCAGGTCTCGAAAATGAGTAATAAATCTTATACATGTATGTTGATCTTATGTATATCCTTTATGTACTAAAGGTTATCAATTTGATGAGTTAAGCTCTCATTTTGACGTTTGACTAGAAAACTGAATGATATAAAAAGCTATTTTTTGAAAAAAAATAAACCGGTAATAATGAAGATTTAAAAAATAATTCAGTGACATTGCTGACTTCATTATCGATACAAAATATTTAAACCAGTATTGTAGCACTTTGTGCCAATAAGGGAGACAGCAATGTTCATAATTATTTTCATCATAATAATTATCATCATTATTACCTATTCACCTGTTGATTTTACTTTTCAAAATATCAAGCTGATATTATTAGCTTTCCATATCATTTAGTTTTCCACTTATACTGACAAACGTCAAAATAAGCGGTAAACTCATCGAATTGATAACCTTTAGTACATTAAGGATACATAACACGTTTTGAAGACCTTTATGAAAGAGTTGAATAGTGGATTATTATTAAGAACTACTTAATTACCCAATTTCGAGACCCACTATGCGAAATTACTCTCATGCAATTTTTGCGGAATATTTCTCACTGGAAATTTTTTTTACGAAAATGATTATTATAAATCAAAATTCTACCACTTACTAGACAAAGCATGAAATACTAATTTCAAAAAATTCCAATAGTGATATTGCATTTTTCACGGTTTAGTTTTTTAACGTTATAAAATGAAACATTTAAAAATGTTAATTTCTTTATATTTCGGTTATGCACCATTATCAAAAGTGAGATTTTGTTCAGAACATAATAAATACACTTGAACTTCAGCAAGAAAATTTAAAGTCATTTTAGGGCTAAAAATAAATTTAAAAAAGGTTTAAAAATAAAGTTAAATTTTCTCAATTAAAGTTTTGCTGTCATTTCTAGAATAGCTGAAGTTCAAGTCTACTTATTATTTTCTGAACAAAATCTCACTTTGGAAAATGGTGCATAACCGGAATATAAAAAAATAAACAAGTTCTAACGGATAAAAATGAAACATTACCATTGAAATTGTAAAACAAATAGTATTGCGCGCTGAAACTGATAACAGGCGAACATATTTCATGATAAAAAGGTTCTCGGTTGGAGACTTCCATTTTAGTGAAATTTCTTAAGGAGATTGTGGGTGCAGTACTTATCAAAATTGCTGCCTTTAAATAAATCACTGATAAATTTTTTTACGGAGGGGCAATATCGCCGAATTTGCCGAAATCTCCGAAAAACCTACGCAATTTCACAAGCTAAAATACTTCTAGTGCCAATATCGCCGAATTTTTTTGAGATTTTTACTACAAATTACTTTGTGGGCGTCATGAATGACGTCATTCTCATGATTGAATACTCCGAATATACTGTTTTCCACTTTTATTAGATTGCGTTTGGTGGAGCATTAAATTCTACGCATTTTGATGATTCACTTCATTCGAACCTATTGTGAAACTCCTTATAAAATAAAATAAATGTTCGACATATCCCTTTAACACCTTTCGCTGGATCTGAGAGATGTGGGCTGAAGAGCGGCTCATGAGTGGCTAGGAGGGGTCTGAGGAGTGTCAGGATTGGCTCCCTAGCCGCTTTTCAGCCTACATCTCTCAGATCCAGCGAAAGGTGTTAAAGGGATATCCCTATATGACGTCATTTTGAAAGCTGACGCGTTTTCATTTTGTGAAAAAAAAAATTATTTCTGTTCTCATATCGCCGAATGTGCCAATATCGTCGAATTTGCCAATATCGCCGAATTTTTTGGCAAAAAACTGTAAAACATTTTAAAGAGCACGAATAATATCAGTAGTAGTGATTCACTACTGAACACTCGAACAGTTATACATTCATTATTTTTCATTTGTGAATTAAACTTTGTAATTCACGCAGCGATTTTTCCTAATAATTTTCGTTCTAGAGATAAATTTTGAGTGCTTGTTATTTTTTCAATCTTATTCATACTTCCAAAATGTGAATTTTGTAAATAAGGTTTCTTGATATAGATTCAAGAATGAACAATCGTGTAAAAAATGAAGCAAAGTATTGTCTAGTACTCAGTGAGAGAATTGATAGGTAATTTCACTCTGCTTGGACGGCGCAGGCGGCTCATTGCCTATTCTGTTCCTCACTGAGTACGGGTCACTGAGTTGAGTGTACTAGACAATATTTTGCTGCCTTTTTTACACGGGCGTTCATAATTCAAAAAATAAATTAAACGACAAGTTTTCTTCTTTAATTGGTTGATAATATGGGGTTTGAATTATCTTGTTGACCACTCGATGAAAATGAACAAAATTGATTTCGCTAGAAATTCTTACTTGTTGGAAAAAATCGGATTTTTATTTAAAAAAAACTTGACCGCAAAATCATGATACATCACGCGCTTGAGTGATATTACCCAGTTTAATTATTTTTCGTAAAATTCATTTTCTTTTTAAGGGAGTGGGCGTCGATATCTCAGCTTCACGTATAATCCTTTTTCTACACCTATTTTGTAGAAAATTTCCTGCCAAGTTTTTTCACTTGCAAGATTTTCTTTCGTTTTGAGATTTTTTCGAAGAAAAGTCGGTTTTTCGGGGTTTGAAGTTAAAGGTTAAATTAAGGGTGACGATAATTGAGATTTCTCAGATAACTTTTTTGATTGCCCTTTTCCGTAGAGGAAATTGGTCACTGAAGTTTTTTACTCGCAGCATTTTCTTGAATTTGGCATTTCATTTTTAAATAAAGTAGGTTTTATAAAATTTATAGTCTCATTGTATTTCAACAAAAACTAGAAATTTACAACGTTTTTTAAGACTCTGAGACACACAATCGAACAAAAGGCTTTCATTTGAACCTTTATTCAGCCTTTGCGGTGAATTTTAAGCACAAATTAAAAAATTTCACATATTTTAAAAGAGGAGTCTACTACGCTTTTGCGCGAGGCTCCCAAATTAGCTATTTTGACCACTAAAGGCAAAATTTTGAAAAAAAGTTTTTTTAATTTGGTGATGAGTATTTATATACATTCTTAATTGCAACTATCAATAAAAAGTGATGAGAGATGAGTAAGGAGAAGGCTTTTTAGTGCTTTTAGGGATACCTAGTGAAATTCATTTTTTGAGCATAGGTTGAAGTATCAGATGACTTGAATAGTACTTCCCCAAGAGTTGCACTACGGATTTGGAGAGAAAAAATTACTTCTGAAGTCAGGTTTCTCAGAAACTTCACTTGAAAATGTGTAAAAAAGAGCCCAATTATCGACGCCCACTCCCTAAAGACAAAAAGCTTAGTTCATGCCTAGTAGGCATTGCCTACTCTAAACTAAAATTAGTAAAACATTGTAAACAAATTATTTTTTGTGCACGTAAATCTTATCAAAATTTTTTCAAATTTATTTCAAAATTTAATTTACTTTCAATCAAGTACATTATGTCTGGAAAGAAACTCAAAGTTAAAAAATGCAAAATTTGAAAAAATAATCCGGTGCAAAAACACTTTCGAAGTATAATGTATAAAACGTTAAATGTATAAAAAGTAAAATGTGATTAAGGTTTAAGGGGGTACCCATCATGAATTGAGGGTCAAACAAAAAATGTTCACAACTTAATTTTAATGTTTTTGTTTTTAAAAATATGGACAATTTCAAACAAATCAGTGGTACTTTCATCCCCATACTTTGTCAGGAAGGTACTTTTTATCGTTTTGAAAATATATCGTCCTGATTAAATGATTAAATCAAAATTTATGGATTTTCAGAAATAGAAAGTCAAATTTTAAGTCAGATTATTTGAAAACGATAGTAACAGGCCTGTGTACGTATTTTGTGGTTCATAAAATCTCAACATAATTTTCATGTCTTCAAAACTCACGGAGAAGCACGCTTTTTATGAACAAAATATCACTGTAGTTAGAAACTCGTTCCTGATTGGTCGAGCAATAAGTGATCATCAATTATACTTTCGAATATGAGATTTNGAGCCAATTTTAACACTCCTAAGACCCCTTCTAGCCACTCATGAGGCCGCTTTCTCTTCTTTTCAGCCCACATATATTAGATTAATCAAAAGGTCATAAAGGGATATATCACAAATTAGTTTTTATTTTAATGTTTGATTTTTAGACGAAAAATGTTTTTGTTTCAAAAGATAAATATCTCTTGTTAATACATCTAGGCAGCTCAGTCATAAATTAAAATGGCAGATATCCCTTTAACACCTTTTGCTTTATCTGAGAGATGTGGGCTAAAAAACGCAAACAGAATATTTTTAAATAACTGGCATTTTCCACTATACTTAGGGTTCGGACCGGGGTGAATTTGAACATTTAAACGAACTTATTTAACTTAAAACTAAATCATTATTATCAAGTAGAATTAAAAACTCAAAAACTTTGCAGGGATTTCTAAATTTTAAAGTTTAAACACCATTTTTGAAATATTGCTCAATTGAGCGCAAATTTTATATTATTTCAATTGGAAAATTAAGAAATAGATATCAAAAAACGTTTCATAACAGAAATTGGCCCAAAATTGGCCTAAGTAAAAATTTATGCCCTTGCTGACTAGGCGAGCCCGACCCGTAAGTCTGAAATTTGTTTCAAATTTTTTAAGTATTTTTTTCAACAGTTTGGATTAAAAAACATTCTGCAGACGTTTTAGACAAAAAAAATTCTTTCGAAATGACCTATTTTGTTTTGAAAAATTTCGAAAATTTTTATAAATTTTTTCTTGATATTGCATTTTCTGCGAGCACGGTCCTTAGAATATGAAGAACGACCTTTGAAAATTTATAATCAAAAAATATAAATACGGCTAAAAATGCAAATTTTGAAACATACTTTCTGAGCACTAGATGGCTCATTTTTCATACCTTTTAAACATTTTTTCAGCACTGATTCACCTTGTGACTGTACTCGCATATCAATTTCGGTTTAAATTTGGCCCCGGTCTCCCGGTCCGAACCCTAACTATACTTTATCCCTATAAGACTTGAGATTATAGTTTGTTATGAAAAATAAAGTTGTAAATTGTAAACTTTTAAAGAACCTCATTTACCCAAAATAATCTGGTTCGATTTTCATTTCATTTTCCAATTTTTAAGCTACAAAGTGGGCATAATTTAAAAAACGTTTACCTCTTTTGACGTGAATTGCTGGAGAAATCGAATATATCTAAATTAAACATGAGATTAGGGATCTATAGTTACCAGATGCAAAAATTAAGGGATAAGACAAATCAACTTGATTCATCACAGATTTAAAAGAATTTTTCTAATTCTATTTCATCCGAATTCATTTAATCCTTGAACGCTTTTTTTGAAAAACTATGGTGAGGTCCGAAGTTGGGCAAATTTTAAAGCGCTAAATATGTCAAATTACACATTTCGCGTGAAATTTTTCGCTTATGACAAGTATGGTAATATTTAATGAAAATTTTCAGGTTTCAGCTTGATTTTCGTAACTTTTAAAGTTGAACTTTATCTTTATATTGATATCAATATCAAAAAAATTGAATCGCTTAGTGCTCAGAAAAACGGTTTTTGATATTTTCTTTCTGCTTTTTAATTTGGCTATTAGATACAAAAACGTTGAAACCATTTATTCGCATAAATTACTAAAGTAATTTATGCGAATAAATGATTTCAACGTTTTTGTATCTAATAGCCAAATTAAAAAGCAGAAAAATATATCAAAAACCGTTTTTCTGACCACTAGACAATTCAATTTTGTTTCAGTAGAAAAAATTTAATAAGTTAAACTTATATCTTGAAGCTGATTAATTATTATAGAGCGCGATCGAAATTTCTGAAAATTTAGGCTTGATCGAAAGATTATTTTTAGGCAAAATTTCTCGAAATGGGCTACGGAATTGTTCCTAACTATGGGTCAATAATCTAATCATGAGACGTTAGAGGGTGCACACATTCTGTTCTCTTACGCCCTCAGTGTACATTATTAACCCATGGTTGCTTATATTTTCATTAGAAAGTCGATCACGCGGAATATTTGATTTTATTTTCAAAGCAATACAAGTCTCCGATAACCATTCAGTTTAGATAAACATTTTAAGCAAAATATATCTTGTTTAAAAAGACATAACTTATGTAACATAACCAATTCTTCAAATTTAACCTTGGGTGCAATTCACTTAAATATCCTCTATCAATTATTTTTTTTTTCGATATAATTCTGTAAAAATCTGTAATTTAAGTCTTTAAATCTTTTACAGACTCTCAAAAGTATGAAAATGTGTCTAACCTCCTGCCATTTCGTTCAACTTGATCGGTCTTCATTTCACACTCCCCGAGCTGCAGCTGAAAGAAAATCCCCATCGAAGTCGTTCGGATAATTGTCTCACTTTTATCCGCACAGTTAAATAAAGATAAAAGTAATTCGTTAGATTCAAGATCCACATCTTCATCTAAAAATGCGTCTTTTCTTATGTAACCAGACATTTTGTCCTCGTCACAAGTTAAATCAAAACATTCTGGATTTTTCATGATACAGCTATTGGTCAGAGGGTCGAAACCCCAGCAGCCCGAATATTTTATTCCTGGAATGTAATCGCGCCCACAAGAATACGGAGCGGTGGTTGTTGTTATTTGAGTAGTTGTCATTTTGGTTGTTGATCGTGAAAAGGCACGCACGCGCTTTTGATTTTCAACTTCAAGCTCGCATGTTTCACTGAGACTACTTTGAAAAGTTCTGCAATTCGGGTGAGAATTTTTAAGATAATTTGAATTATATCCGTATCCAACCGAAGTCACTCCTGATCTCGAACCATATTCTGTAACCAACCGAACCAACTCTCTCATGTGCAGATAGGATGGCCACACCGTTTATATTTTGGCAATGAGAAACCACTCATCCGATTAAATTCTTAGAATGCTCAAAATAACCACACACATTACGAAGAAAATAGAAAAATCTGAATGTTCAGATTCGTGTACGAATCGGACCATTTTTCATTTTTTCAAAACTTTATTATAAATGTTTTTGTTATCTCGAATTTTTTAAATAAAAATAGAAAAATGGTTTGACTCGGATAAATTTGTCTTGTTTTCTTTTTTCCTAATATGTGTGGCCATTTTGAGCTATCTCAGTACTCAATCGGGTAAATCGTTTCCAACAGCCGAAATGTCATCGGCTTGGACACACTATCTTTACATTATAATGATAGTTTGGTTGAAACCAATATTGATAAATTCAAATTTTGGTAAAGAATTTCGATATTTTTTTTATCTTACAAAAAGTTTAGTGTAAAAATATGAATAAAGCTGGAAATTTGAAATCAACTTTCTGGCCACCAGCATCTGGTGACCGAATGGCTCAGAAAATTTTTGTTGATGCTAAAAAACTTAATCACGTCGTTTTTGTTTGTTCCCTGGTCGGTTGTTCTCCCGAGTCGCGCGTCTCTTGTACCCAAATGTCTGAATCCAATTCTTTATTTAGACCAATTGGGTACAAGAAATGGTTTACATACCCTTGTAACCAAATTGGTCTGAACAAAAAATGTTTTCTGAAAAGGCATCGTCATGATTATGCGTTCATAAGGGTGGTTGAGGAATTTCACCGACTGCACTGGAGCACAGTGATAGGCATAACTTATGCCGCATAAGTAGGGTCAGCCGGAAGACTAATCTGCAAAACTGAACCTCAGTACTGTTAATGAAATAATTACGGTCAAAATCTACCGTTAATTATTGATAAATTCCGTTCAAATACCTGACGAAAAGATATCTACGGACAGCTCAAATAAGTACGGATTCTTTGAGTTTTTGTTATGCGATCGGTATAATAACAATAATAAATCAACCTTTATAGCGCGTTTCAAAGCCCAAAAGGTTGTTTTTCATCCTCAAATTGTAACCACTTGGTAGCTCCAAATCTTTTTTTTCATGATCGGGATCATTTTTTTTAAGAAAGTTTAACCCCATTAACTCAAATAATCCGTACTGTGGGGTTTAGTTTTGCAGGTAAGTCTCCAGGTACTGACCCTAATTATGCGGCATAAGTTATGCCTATCACTGTGCTCCAGTGCAGTTGGTGAAATTCCTCAACCACCCTTATGAGTCATAAGTTATGACGCATAATCATGACGATGCACTTTTCAGAAAACATTTTTCGTTCAGACCAATTTGGGTAAAAGAGTATGTAAACCATTTCTTGTACCCAAATTGGTCTCAATAAATAATTTGGATTCAGACAAATTTTGGTACAAGAGTATGTAAAACATTTCTTGTACCCACCAAGGCAATATATTCCTTTAACGAACTAATGTTAATCTAGGATGTGCGGGCTGAAAAGCGGCCCCATGAGTGGCTAGGAGGAGTCTTAGGAGCGTTAGGATTGGCTCCCTCAGCCCGCATATCCTAGATTAATATTAGTTCGTTAAAGGGATATACTGAGGACAAAAAAAGATGATTGTCCAATTTGGGTACAAGAATACGTTCCCCGTTCTTCCGTTGGGAAACATAAATACTTCTTGGTCAGTAGTGACTTAAGCAAAATGAAAGAAATTAATTGAATTGATAATTGATTCAATTGCATGTATGATCTTATTTTGTTTAACTGTACACTATTTTATAATTACGATTATTTAATTTGAACTTCAAACTAATTTATCTTTAGTGACTACACTGTGATAATACCATAAACTCGAAACGTTTATAAATAATGAATAAAATTGATTTTCAATTTTTTCGTTTATCTTTTTTAGGTATGTCCTAAGAGCTGGGTAAAATAGGACTTTAGGGGGTGGTCATTGCTAAAAAACTGATTTTTGCTTTTAAATGTTTCTCCTCCCTGAGTTTTCAAGGTAGAACAATGATAATGACTTCAACTACCCGGAGAGCCCGTTAGTAGCTCATCTAGGACAGTTTTGAAAACAAATCATTTTTTCTCTCTATTTTGATCCTATTAAGGAGTCTCAATCAAAATGTATCTCCTCCTTGGATTTAAAAGTTACACCTTCGAAGCCCACATGAATGCGTAGCTGAAGAGTCTATGTAGAATCTACCATTGTATTTCCATTAATCGTCTTTTGTTTTTCCAAAAATAAAGAAATTTCAACTTATTTCATACGAATTATTTTTGAAATCATCAAAAAGTGCTTTCCTGACCATGTATCAAAATAAACCGAGTACCAAAATGCTTGTAATTTTCCATATTTTAAAAAAACATTATAATAAAATTGGAGTAATTTTTTTTATGGGCCTCGTTTAGCGACGACCACCCTCTTAAACGCGCACCAAAAATATTTGAAATACAGTATGTCACGTTTTTGGTTTCTTTTTTCTAATTTTCATAAATCTGAATTCCAAAGTTTTGATTGGTTTAATCTGGAAAAGACGTAGGTATTTGCCAAAATTGATCGTTTTCAAATTGATGACGTTCTCACGTTTATGGCCATTATGGCGGATAGCAAGTTAGGCAAATTGGAAAAAAAAAGAAAAAACGTGACATACTGTATTTTCACCAAAATCATAACTTGATGCAGATATTTTTGCATTCTAGACGAAATATCAATGACCTTATGTCATCAATCTAAAATAACTTTACTCCTTGAAGTAACAAAACACGAACGTTCCGCTAAGTTACTTTTGGACATTCTTTAAATTGACATCCTATAAAAAATGAAACCTTGATTTTTTTAGCAGAATTTTTTCAAATAATAAATTGCATAACGCAAGTACTATCAAACTGTAAACCCCCACCCTATATTTGCCTCTGATTTTGGTAACATATTCACAGTTTCTACCATTTGAAGCACATCTACACTGAACTTTTCGTGCAGTTTCAATTTTTGGATTAAGCGCACAAACTCTTCTACAGCTATTTCCATCGTATTCAAGCCCATTTTTCTTGAGGCCTTTACGGCAGTTTGACGTCATTTGTGAAAAATTTCCCAAATTTTCAGTATCACATCCTTGATCACATGTACCCAGCTTGCCTTCAAGAGTGATTGAACCATTGGGATGACAATATAAAGCAACTACTTTATTGCGCTGAAATGGGCAGAAAATGCGAAATTTTGAAGGGCCCAAACTTGGGTTTCGATTTTGTAAGTGATCTTTTTTTATGCTGGGAATTCCGGGATTTTTGGAGCTAAAATACAATTGAAGAAATATATCGACTTGGACAACCTGACGCCGGCGACTCAAACAATCAGCTGAATAAGTCAATTAACTCGTAGACTCTATTTCATAGCATATTTATTTCAGGCGAGACTACAAGTTAAATGATGGGTAAAGCCACATTTTTCAAACGTGATCAAATTTCCAAAAAAAATTTAAAAAAATAAAAAACGAAAGCGTTGAAACTTTTGTGTTACGTGTTCAATTCATAAATAACCAAAAGTATCTTTTGCTGGCAGCGGGTTTTTTAACAAAAAATTTAATAACAAAAAAGTTTTTTAACAAAAAATTTTATACCAAAAAAGTACATTTTTTAACAAAANTTTTCAGATGCGTGGGCGATTGCGGAAGCCTACGTAGGTTTTTGCGTAGGTTTCACCTATACGCCGGACCCTGCTGTAGTAAAGTTAATCTTGCCTTTTTTATTTGTATTTATGGTCATGGTTTCACCGAGGATCAGGATTTTATCCTATTTTTTAAATTTTAAAGTGCAATTTTACAAGAAAAGTCAACTGATTTTGAGACGTTGTTTGCTTTAAATCATGAGAATCGAATAATTATTCAAACCAGCTTTTTTTAGCCTCTCCTCCCTTAAAAACTAAAGGTACCGACTTAGATTTTCTGTATCAGAATTGAAGGTTAGCTACTAACTCTATTGTTTCCGCATAAATAATGGCGCTCGCCCGACGTTAACGTTATATCCTATTCCAAGGGAGTGAACACAATATCTGGAGAGAGATATCAGTGTGAGCAGAGGTTTTTTCAACAAAAAAAAATTTTAACAAAACATTTTTGAACAAAATTTTTTTTGACAAAAACTGCACTTTTTAACAAAAAAAATTTTAACAAAAAAAATTAAACAAAAAAAACAGCATTTTTTAACAAAAAAATCATTATTAACAAAAAACAACTTTTTGAACAAAAAATCTTTTTTTAACAAGAAAAATATATTTTCAAAAAAAAAAAATTTGAACATTTTTAAACTTTTTTGCGTTTATGTTTTGTTACAGTCGAATAAGTAAATGATGAGAAAGACGCAGATGCTAATCCATAAAAAAGGCAGACCAGAAACACGGGAAAAATTATTGTGTACACTCATGGCATGGCAAAACTTTTCTCGGAAAAGTCTATGATTATTGTTAAATCAATATGGTTGTTTGTTCCTGCGGAACACAACCCTAACCCTAGCCTTTCCCAAGGAACAGTTTTGCATCGTTTTTAACTGTGAACACTGGACACAAGTTAACCTAACCCTAGATCTAATCCTTTAAACATAGGGAAATATTTTGCGCACCTATAAAATTAAGGTGTACACTCAGGGCATGGCAAAACATTTTGTCGTAAAAAAACTAGGGTTAGGTGCAAGAAGGATAGGGTTTCTGCAGAACCCTACTATTCTCACCCTGACCCTATTTTTTTTCTTGAAAAACTCTTTTGCTTCGTTTCATGTCGTGTAAATTGTTAAATATAAAATACGAATGTACGCTAGCGGTGTTGGTGAATAAAAGTCTAAAAACTAATAAAAACAACGAAAAATGATTTTTTTTGTTAAAACAATGTTTTTCTGTTTAAAAATGTTTTTTTTGTTAAAAATTGTTTTTATTTGTTAAAAAAAAATTCTTTGGTAAAAAATGTTTTTTTTTGTTAAAAAATGTTTTTTTCTGTTAAAAAACATTTTTTCTGTTAGAAAATGTTTTGTTAGAAAATGTTTTGTTAAAAAATGTTTTTTGTTAAAAAATGTTTTTTGTTAAAAAATGTTTTTTGTTAAAAAATGTTTTTTGTTAAAAAAATTTTTTTGTTTAAAAATGTTTTTTGTTAAAAAATATTTTCCCATCAGTAATAGGGATATAATAGGGATTTAAGCTATGGGTGAGTGTGGAGGCCGCCTGTCGGCCAATCAGGGTCGAGTATTTCCCAGTCTAGTAAATTCTCACAGTTTTTGTGTTTTCTCCCTCTGAACAGAATATGCAGTGATAAAGAGGGCAAATATAACATAATTAGGATTCAGCCAATTATATTTTAAATGACGTGAAAGGGCCCCTACTAAATTGATTCCAACAAAGTCACTGACTAACCCACTCAAAAAGATGCTAATATGTAGCTATTCCACCAATCGATTCTTTCGGCAAAATCGACCAACATAGGTTAGATTTGTCACATATACTCGATCTGCGCCAAATTAATTGCGCTGGTTTGGGTTAGATTTTTTTTTTCTCAAAAATTGAATATTTTCCAAAAAATGATAAATATATTAGTAATATGTCTACTTTTAAGCGTTAACCAGAACGGGTCTTAGTTAAGGAACAAATTTTAAGGTCAATATTAAATAGTTTAAACGCTTATCCGTGAATAGTTCAATTATATTAACGGATAAGCGTTAAGGGGGTGCCATAACCCAGCAGACTGGAGCGTTATAACTTACGAAAAATAATAAGTGTAATTTTTTTAGGCTTATTATAGTTAGCTGAACCGATATAAATATGTTTTCAGCTTGATAAAATTATTTTTATTCATTTTAGGAAAGATTGAATTCGAGTTTTCATTTTTGAAAATCGTAAAATTTCAAAAAAAATTCAACCATTATGAAATTGTTCCGCATTTTTTGTCCAAAATTTTTTCTAATCGTTTTTTTGAAATCTATGAATAAAAACTAAAAAAGTAGCCACTTAACTTTTTTCATGCATAGTTACATATTTTTGACTGCTGTTTGAAAAATCATTAATTGTTTATTTGCATTTTTGTCGATTTTTTTAGAAAAATTATGAAAATTTTCCGCAAATCAAGTCCAAAATTTTTTATAATGGTTTTTTTGAACTCTCTTAAAAAAATCAGGCAGAATCACAATATTAATGTTTTGGTATCTATTAAATATCCGTATGTCAAACTAATGAGTTGATCGCGCGATTTCATTACTAAACCTATCGTAGGAAATTTTAACGCTCGGTGGTACAGTCGATAAGTGCCATTTGCACTAAATATTTAAAAAAATTTTATGCTGGTCAAAAATTCCAAATAAATAATTGTGGGTGTAATAGGCGCCATTTCTTTAGATAGTAAGAACATTTTTTAATATCAAACGCAATTGAAGGTCAATTTTATCTCAAAAAAGTTGTTTTTTCTCTACTTTTTGCCATTTTTGACCATTTTTTCATAGGAGAAAAAACTTTCATATAAGGAAATTTTTAATTAGCAACATAAAAACAAGACTTTTTAAGCGCATTACACCCGACAATGTCTGAAGTTTATAACATCGTCTTTATAAAAAACTGTAGTCGAGTTAGTGTGGAAAGATGTACCGTGAAAAGTGTTTTTTTATTTTCCCAGATAATTAATTATGTTAAAGAAATTAAAAATATAAACGTTTGCAAGAATGGACACTTTTATTGAAGATAAAAAATAAAAAAATAAATTTTCAACATTTTTTGTCTTTCATTTATCGCTCTGAAAAAATGTACCAATCTGCAGAACTTATGGCACCCCCTTAAAACTATTATAATATGACCTTAAAATTTGTCTTAACTTAAGACCCGTCTGTTAACGCTTAAAATGTTAGACATATTACTATTATATTATCATTTTTCGGAAAAATATCAATTTTGAAGAAAAAAAATCTAACCACAAAACGCGCAATTAAATTTGGCGCAGATCAGTAATATGTGACAAATCTAACCTAAGTGTCGATTTGGCCAAAAATCGATTGGTGGAAAGCTACATATTAGCATTTTTTGAGTGGGTAAGTCAGTGACTCTGTGAATCAATTTAGTAGAGCCCTATTTCAGTCATTTTAAAAATATATTGGCTGAAATCCTAATATGTTTATATTGCCTTTTAATAAGAATTATTAGGCAATTTAACGTCATTTTATTTCTTTGCAGATGTCAATTCAGCATTCTCGTATCAAATATCACACCAAAATGATATTTTAGTTATCCATTATTACAGCAGAAAGTGCGATCAATTTTCATGATAGATGACTATAAACTATTGGCATTTTACCACTCAAAACAGGAACAACAACTGGCAAAGATCTTTGATTTCACTTCTTATGTCAAAAATGGCGTCACAAACGTTAGATCCAAACGAAGTAGACACAGGTAAGAGCATTTTGTAAGATGCATTTTTTATTATCTGGTTATTAATTTCATCATATAAGCATAAATTTGTAGATTTTCTTGGTCATTTCTACAATTGGCCATTTTCAAGTTTCAATTAAAATCAGTAGCTTTGACCACACCATATTGCCACGGCTCAAAGCAAAGATACTCAGTGAAACTTTATCATTCCTCTGACTGTCCAAAGTTGATTTGGCTTATATTCCGCATAACTGTAGGAAAATTTGAAGCCTTAAGGATACTACTATTGCTCATTAAGTCTGTCAGTGTCAACACTGACATTCTATATGGGCGTCATATTAAAGACAATCGATAGTTCACGGACAAGCCCGTTTTTAAGTCCTCAAAAGATACCAATTGCATAATTGAATTTGACATGTATCATAGAAAGTACTTGTTATGTCACCACTACAAATTCGCATTATTAGCACCAATCAGGGAACCGCGCTTTTCAAAATCTTACACATAAAATGAAAGAAAAGTTTTGAAGCAGATCGCTTGATGACCTAACAGATGTCAAGTTGACCTGAAATCTACAATTTATCTTCAATGTGAAAGTTTGTGACCTTCGCTCCCCAAACTTACAAATGGGCATTAAAAAATACAACATTCTGTTTGTTTTTTCGATGACCGTTTTTTTTAGTATAGTATAACACCTTGGTGTTTTTAGTAAAATACGTCTGAATGCTAAGGTTCAGATTAGGATTGCACCACTTTAACCACCGCAATGTAGTAACATGTATAATCATTTTTGAAAATAGGTGATATCAGCCTATGTATCGCACCGCGACTCCGAGGGCCAGATAACAATACGTGTGGACTGTTTTAAATAATGTGTACATTCTTGAGAATGTTCATCTCAAGCTAAACACCCCAAATTTTATCCAATACACTCGAGGAAGTGTTTTTGACTCAGTGCACGATACCAGACACCATCAAACGGACGGACAGGCTCCAACAAACTAGCCTTAATTATATACCCTCATGCGCATGCAATAAAAATATATATGTTATAATATGAATATATTCTGCAAGATTTTTTGCTTTAAATTATAATTCGATGAATTTTTAGAAATAGCCTATAATTTTTCATTTTGAACAGGATTTTCAAAGTTTTTAAGAAATTGTTATATGGCAAATTCACATTTTAAAGAAAATTGAGGAATAAAAAATAAAAACCTTTCAGATTTTACAAGTAATTCAAGTTTGAAATATAATTTTCAATATTAATAAATTTCCAAATTTTAAATAAAATTCCAAATTCAAAATAAGATTTTCAAATATAAAAAATTTTTTCTAATTATAAAAAATTTGCAAATTCTAACGAATATTTTAAAAATATTTAAAAAATTTTTACCAAATTTTAAAATAAGTTCATAAATTTTAATAAAATTTTACAAATTTTTTAAAGAAAAATTTACCAAAATTTTAAAGAAAATTATCAAATTAGAAAAAATTTTCATCAATATCAATTATATTGCATGTTCTAACAATATTTTAAATTGTAAACGGATTTAGAACTGCACTTAAATACTTTAAATGTAAAAAATATATTGGCGAAAATATAAATTATTCTTGTCACTAAGGACTCTCTTTATATTATGTTTTTGGTCCGTTACATCATTTGTTATCTAGTGAATTCTTGTAAAAACTATGTCCAAATCACTATCAGCAAATTATTCATACAGAAGCGGCATCTAAAAAACTCCCTTTATCTTATCGTGTCGATTTCGTATATTCCATTCTTTTCAGAATTTTTACTTATGGAAGGGAACTAATAACTTCTCTAGGACAAGAATAATTTTCAACTTCTTTCATTTAACCTCCTCACAACCCAGAAACGAGAACTTCGCCTCACACCCAATAAAGCCTAATCTAAAGGCAATACTTTGAAGCGCTTATCACGGGAAACTGAATGAGATTCAACTTTACTTATTTGTCACTGATTGAGATCAAAGGATAAAATTCATAGTGGGAACAACACCGGTAGACCATTTTTAAATTCCGAAGTTTGTAAACTAAGATAACTGCGAAGAGAAAAGAGACGTTCACATACAACCTCTTGTAATTTCTATGAATAAACTACTTTTTTACACTATCTCAAATATCAGAATCTACCGATTAAATAATCATTTCTCGGACTTGACTTTGCTATCTTGTCGGGCTGTCTAGTTTAGATTAACGTTCTTCGATCTCAAAATTATTTGCTTCTGAAAAATATGTTTATTCGTTCATTATTTGGAGTTTTCATAAGAACATTGTGTGAACAACACATTGCTCTTGTACTTAGAGACATAGAAACGATAAATATACGAACTGTATATCAACAAGAATCGCAATTTTAAAGACTTTCACTAAAATATCTTCTTCCTCAGAATTAAGATATCATGTTTCGTTTTTACACAATTAATTGTTTAAAAAATTTTGAACGAAAATCCAGTAAAAAAAGCTAGGAAAAAAAAACTTTCGAACGGCTTATCGTATATATCTATTTCACACATATTTTGGAAATTAATATTGCAACTCTTAGACTTGTTTGATGTATTGTTGGGACAGTGTCTGCAGTTTTGGCAATTTCATGTCAATTCTTCTAATCCGTTAAGAATTAGGCCGTTAAAATCTTTTGGCCTTTATATCGAGTCAAAGGTAGCGGTAACTGCCGTACCATTGCCAAGGTCTAATTTAATAATGACAAATTGATCATTGGAATTCTCTCTCGTCTCTAACTATTGAGTTTTTAATGATTACATAACAAGATAATGCAAACAGTCAAACTTAAAGGAGATACTTTATTGAGTGATTAACTAGATCTTCTTAATGTTACCTGCCTGAGCAGCTTAAATCACGAGTTAACATCGAAAAAAGTGAATACAGGCATTGTAAAGTGTATAAAAGCCTCACATAATTTAAAAATACATCATTGAAGTAATTTCCACCTAATACAACATGTCTGTCTGTGTAAGATCTGCCGTTGAAATTTCAACAATCTTAAACCGTAGCTACGTTATTTAATGTGGAGTTTTATGATAACACAAATACATAAACGTATATATATGTCTACATTTTATTACCGGGGACTTTTCAGTAGATATATAAAAAAAATCTAAAATACATCAAGTGAAAAATTGCGCAGGCGGATGTTTTCAAAGAATTTACGAAAAATTTGCAAATTTTTGACTTGAACACGAAACATATTTTGCAAAAAACCGCTTTTTTCAGCTTTTCGGTCCAAGATCGTACAGTTACAACATAAGAATAATTCAAATTTCAGCTCCATTAAGGCACCTATGTTCAGTATTCATTTTAAATATTAAAAAAAATGTTAAAATGCCAGCAGAATCCCTCCGTAAAAATAAATATAAATAATCTTCTTTGATTCTTAATTTACTTTAAAATTTCCTTTTACTACTATCGTAGCCATTTTTTAGTGAATTTTCAACATATTTTTTAGACAACGTGCTTTTCGATGAGCTTCCTAGTATCCAGTGAATACCCAAACCTCAGTAATTCAAGAAGGCATCATTCGAGGCAAAATTCCCTACTTCTCAAGACAGCCTTAAAAAAACGATGTTTGAAAAATGACAAAAGTTCTCACAAATTTTTAATGTTCGACATCCAATTTTCCAGATTGCTCTCGAGCATAGGCGTCAAAAGTTTGAAAATAAAGAATATTCTGCTAAAGTATTTGGGTCCTTCAAGAAATATGTCGTGAAGAATAAAAATTTTGAAGAAAAGACCGATGAGCCAGTTATATCATGCTGTGAATTACCGGCGTTTTTGAATATATATAGCTTCCGTTCTATCAGATCACATATTTTTAATGGCATTGGAGAGGTAAGCGTAGCATATTGATTATGCACAAAAATTGCAATATTTTAAATTCTCCCAAAACCCTTATCACTTCAAATGAATGCTTGCCTGTTTGTGGAATATTAGTGCGATATTTTCAAAAGTTAAGAAAAATTGAATAAATTAACATAAACGGAATCCTTCAGTAACACCTGTATTACTAATATCTTAGATATGCAATCGAAAAATTATTCCCGGAAAATTTTTCTTTGAGGTCGCGGTGTTGGCAAACAAAACTCAACTTCGGAAGTATGAAGTCGATTTCAGAGCTCTATAACACCCCAGCGCTTCGCGACAACAATACCAGATCCACGCCGCATCGATAATCAAAATCTCGTCAATGATACAGTCACTCGCGTCTCCCTAACTAAAGCACCGCTAATCTGGAACATTTTGGCGAGTCGTCAATGTGGTGCCTAACTGGGAAACGATAACACAAAGTGCTTTTTGAACTTAATGATGAATCTATTTGAAAAGCCCATAAAGCCCAGAATTGCAGGATTTTTTTTCATAACGAACTTTTCTTATGTTGTTCAAGGAATTGTTACTAAGAATTGCATAAATCTATATTGGAAAAACTGAGTGTAGCAATAGTGTGAAACGTGATGAATAGTTAAAACTCATATTTGTATATCAACTTTCGATTATATTCATATCATCAAGATTGCTATTTAATGTGAGCGGTAAAGAATAAATTATCAAAGCTTCGAAATTTTGCAAGAAATTAACTTGACAAAAAATTAAGCCAATACAAGGCCCCAGCCGAAGGCTGGCTTGTATTGCAGTTAAATCTTTTTGCCAAATTGACTAAAAGTGCAATACACTGGCCGATGCATGCCAATTAAAACCGGCGTGGGCGACCAAATATGAGAATTTTATTTAAAATTAAATCTTTGCCAAATGACTAAAAGTGCAATAAACACCTGTGGGCGAGGCAAGCCAATAAAAAACGCGTTGGCGACCAAATTGATAGTTCCTTTAAAAAATTAATTTCCAATGGTGACGATTTGCTACTGGCTATGAAAAAACCAAAAACTTCAGGAAAAAGATATTCTCGATTTTAAAACTGAATGAATTAGACTCAAACTTTTCGAAGAATGATCGTTAAAAATGTCGAAAACTATCGAATTTTTATTCTTTCATGATATTTTCCCAATGCTTCCATAAAGAATAGCATAAAGAATAGCAAAAATAACAATATGGTCCAACACTGAAATTTTAAGATTTCAAAAAAAGTTTCAAGGATTTCTCGACTATTAAAATTCTTCCTCGGTTATTCTTCCTCGAAATTCTTTCTCGATTATAAAAATAAATTGAAAATTGGCGCGGAGAAAGAAATTAGTATTTTGAATGTTTTCAAAATTGATCATGAACACGTGGGAACCACGTCATTTCAAAAATAACTCAGAACTTTAAACATAAAAATATTAAACGGAAGTTAAAGAATGATACTTTGAAGACTTCAAGGCCTCATCTCATAATTTCTTTTTATGTTGACGAAATAATTATTAAGGGGGTACCCAACAGCATAGAACCTTAAAATTAAATTCGACTTAAAATGTCTTAAAATAATTTTTTGGCCTTCTATCAAGTGAACTCATTATACCAATTCCATGGTGTAAATTTGGTCGCCTGGATAAACTGGGAATCGTTAATCAATATGTTTTTCCATCTTCACTTTTCGCTAAATTCGAAACTTATTGGGGTGCGTGTGATTCTATGTGATATTCTCTTCGTTTAGAACAAACAGAATTAATTTGTTCTTCTCAAAAAAGAAATCAGAATTGTTTGTGATTCAATAATTGACGAAAAACGAAACTTATTTACTTTTTAAAAACAACCAAAAAATCAACATAAAGATGACCAAAAGCAAAATTTTTTAAAATGAGTCTCACTTTCATCCAGAAGCGGCGCAAACTATTAAAATTAGGAAAAAAAATGGAAAATGGGCAATTTTAAAAATTTTGACCCCTTTTTTCGTAAATTTAAAGTTGCGCGCTTCTAGAATGATAGTGAGACTCATTTTTAAATTTTGCTTTCTACACCAGTTTACTTACAGGGTTTGTCGGAGATATAATAATGCAAAAAAAAAATTGAAGAGAACTCAAAGAGCTAAGACACTCGTCAAAATCCAAGTTTTTTGAGAAAATCCTAAGAAGTTTCGAAACCCAATAAAAATTTTGGCCTCAGAGTAGTTGGACTGAGCTGGCAGTTTTACATAATCTCAAGAATTTTAAACTTTTTTTCGTGTTTTCGAAGGCGCTGAAAATTTAAAAAGATTTGAAAATTAGGTTTTAAATTCGGTTTCACTGGTGAAATGGCATTAGTAGAACTTTCAAAATTCAATAAGACTTGCAGCCGAGGTTTCGGTCCATTCCAGCCATAACAAGATAATAGTTTGTAGCCTCATCCGTTTTTTGGTAAAAGAACCTTCCCAAAAAAGACCTTTCATACCGTTGGGAACCCCTTAAAATCAATCTGATTCTCTGGCCAGATGTGGCCCCACCCTGGGCCAAAAAAAACCTCGAACCCGCTCAGCCCAAGACTCAGCAAAAACAGTGGCCCAGCCCCCATGCAGAAATGTGAATTGAAATTTTCCCCGAATATCCTAATTTAATGATGAAAGGTTCAAAATCGTTTTTCACAGGAATATCTTTTGTACATATCATAAAATTTATTGTNTGTGCTTTCAGATGCAGTATGAGTCGAAACTATATCTCTTAAACTGATGGAAGAGATACCTTTTGCCTGAGTCTTCAAAAGCGCTTTTGCATTATTTGTAAGGCTTCTCCGGAGCCTTACACAAAAAAAAATAAAAAATGATGAAAATTGAAGGAGTAGGTACGAACTGCGTGTCTTTTTAAGAAGCTTTTTAAAAGCGTAGGTGTCGGCGTAGGTGGGATTGTATCAGATTACTGTTAAGTTTAAAATTACGGCGAAGGTTGGTTCTGTTAGTTACAAATGTTTTTGGAATATCACCTTTGCTAGTTTGGCGGGAAATGACATCGGAAGAGGCTCAAATTTGCGACACCCACTCCCTTAAGGATGTTGTACGGTCTTTCATTTATATTTTTTTCTCCATAACTGATAACAACTTCATTGATATTTAATTGAGTTTATCGAAGTCACTTAACTTCTAAAAAATTTTAATAAAAATTTACGAAAAATTTACCAAGTTATTTGAAGTCAGAAAATGTGATTTTCTTGAACAATTAATATAAAAAAAATTTATCTCGGTTTATGATTAAAATCACAACGGGGATTTCAACAATTTTTGTTAAAATTTTCTACGACCTTGGAAAAGCTGAAATTTAAATTTCGTACTTTTTTCAAATCAAGTTCAGGAGCGCCACTGGTAAAATCAGAAAGAACAAGTCAACCAACAAATTGTAAAGGACAGAGGTTGTTTTGGGGCTCGCCCGGGGGAATAAATTTTGTACATCACCTTAAGTTATGAGGACAAGAACTCAGAAAATGAAAATCATAAGAGTTCAATTTATTTTAAACAAAATTCACTGTTTTACTGTACACAACTATATATATAATAATATTCCCGTATCCAAACAAAATAATGATTTTCAAAACTAATTCCCGAGTTAACTTTGCAATTCATTTTACTCTGTCCAAATTAAGTCTTTACGAGCAATAAACTTAACTACATATGCCTGCATATAAGTAGTCTTACAAAACCAAAACCTAGCCAAGCGTTTGAATATCAATATCTCCAAATTCAATTATTTGCTATGTATATCCAGACCGCTATACTTTTTCCCCAAAAAACAACAACAAAAAACCAGTATGTGGAGGTAATTTTAGCACTAAAATTTCATTTTTCGAAAAAATTGGGTTGACCATGAGTTAGCTGAGAATATATTATCGTCCGTCTTGACCAGTTTTTGTCTCAAAAATTTGAACTCAATACGGTAAACAAGCTATAAACAGAAAAAATGTAGTTTGGTAAAGCTCGGTTAACCGGATGGTTAAGGCAGATAACAATGTCATCTATAAGTAATTATTTGCTCATGGTTCTTAGCTACGACAATATGTAATTTTATTGTCTCTATCATAAGTAAATAAAAAGTTAAAGGCGTTTCAAAATGTCAAATATTGTATTTGAAGACCCTACAACTTCCTTAAAGCATAGGCAATTTCAAAAACGGTTTCTCATTTTTGAGCAGTAGCTAACATTTTTTTAGAATTTTTTTGTACTGATTATAATATTTTTTAAGAGCTACAATAATTGTAGTACAATTTGAACATAATTAAAAAAAAATTTTAGCAAAACAAATTTTGCCGTTTCTACGGTAGGAATTCTACCTTAGCCCATTAGTACTGGCAATTATACTTGGATATTTTTTTTATTGACATACTGAGTTGGTTATCGGTGATAACTTATCGCTTTAATAAATGACATGTGTTTTTATAAATATAATAGTGTTACTGAATCATTACCAGCAGTCTATTGAAGCCGACTCATAACCAATATTACTGTGTAATTTAAAGGACTTACGTGTTATCTGTACGAATTAAAAATTCAGAAAATTTTGTTGTTGTAAATCTCACAGAATGCCCATCAATTTTTGGATGAATCGATTCTTCATTAAGTTTCAAATCGCAGTCTGAATAGAAATTTTGTGGCCTTTGTTTTTACCTATTTACGCTTTTTTTCTTATATTTATGTTTAAATGAATTAATTAATTGACGTGTTTCTGTTAGCAACGTTCTAATAGCAATCGAGTGTGACACAGAGCGCTCAAAGGTTGGCATCTAGATGTATAGGAAAAGTTATAAAATGCTTTATTAATAATTAAAAAACCCTTAAAAACTCTAAGGGGGTCCTGATCGCGGGTTTTATGAGGCCTAACAGCATTGAAAATGCTCGAAATTGATTTGAGGTGATACATTTTTTCGAAAACAAAAATCAAAAATAACGTATGGTTTAATAAAACCATTAAACTTCAAAATATAACCTTGACGTAAGCCAAATTTCTGATCAGTTTTTTCGTGGCTTTCTTTTGAGCATACTGTTTAACAAATCAGAGAAGTTTTGAAGTTTTTTTCATGGGTTCCTCCAAAAAATCATATTTCGAGTTTGGGGTAGAAATCTCAAAAAAAATCGAGACAAGGTTTTGTTTTTGTGTGAACCAGCTTTTAAAAAAATTTGATCGAATCTAATTATTTTTCCTAGAGGGAGATAGTTTTCCGACAAAAATTTGGTAAATAACGGTGGTTTTATGGATATTCTAAGAAAAATATAATCAAATTTGAAAAAATGACCAAGATGAAGTTTGGCCTACCATTTCACCATTTTGGCTTAGGTCCTCTTGTGTCGTTAATGTGTGAAGGAGTGTATGCAAACAAAACAAATTAAATAATTTTATCCCACAAGCTAAAGAATAGTTCTACAAGATGGCTAATCTGACTAGTATCCAAAAAGCTCATGTATGGCTAACTTTTCATCGATAAAATTCAATTTCAGCGTCCAGTACCCCCTTAAAGGGTGGTGGTTCATACATTTCATGCAGTTATTATGTCATAAAAATGCACAAATCAATCGTTAATGTTTTAAAGGCACAAAATAGCTAATAAATTTTGCGTTTTTTTCGATTTTTCCTCGAAAGAATTTATTTCAAAATTAAGATGATGGTGGTTCCTAATTTGACATATTCAAGGTGATCATGCGCGTAATAGAAAAATATCTCAGAACACACAAGATTGTAGATCCCACCTTAATTTCAAAAATCAGACTGACGAAATTTTTTATTTTTGGCCTTACACTCCTTGTACCATGTCTGTAACACGGCACACTTTCCATATTTCAAAACCTATCTCGTCCCTGGTTTTATAATCAAAAGCTTTGATATTCACCACAGATATAGGAACTTAGTTAACTTAAGAATTCTATTTTTTTTATTTTTCTCAATTTCGTCACACATTTCCTAGAATCCCTGAAAACCGCCGATTTTAACCATTTTCGTCCTTGTAAACCTATCTCCTTCCTGTTTTTATTATTTTTGCATTATTTTCATTTTGAAAGTAAGATAATTAAAAGCCAAACAAATTCTATTTTTTAAATTTTTGATTACAGTGCGTAAAACTCTAGAGATTTGTCACTAGTAGACCGAAGTAATAGTGTGTTTGTAGAATAGAAATGAAAGTGCTAAATTAGAGTCTGCTTCACTGACTTTAAACTGCATTATGATGCAAAGTAACCAATTTAAAAATTATCGACTTGTAGATAAAGTCTTAAAAAATCTGAAAAAACCGAAATTTACTGGTTTTTTTCGGGTAATTGTTTTTAAGAATTACAATTGATTTGGCTCGCCTTTTATGACAAATAACTGCACGAAAGTAGGAACCGCATACTTCTAATTAAAATTAACATGTTTCTCTACTTGTCACTAACACTTGACTAAAACTGTCAAAAAAAATTAAGCAAATTTTTTCAAA
>SCLH01000033.1:253973-265131 GCA_004367855.1 Oikopleura vanhoeffeni | reverse complement strand
ATTTTTTCGACCGCTACCCTCACTGAGTACTAGACAAGGTTTTGCTGCGTTTCTTACTCGGATGTTCTTGCTTTAAAGGATATATGCGAAAACATTTTAACGAAAAATCTACAAAATTTACAAAAAATATTTTGAAATTTTGAAAATTTTTATCAATTCAAAAAATTCAAATTAGAACTCAAAATTTATCAAATAATGATAAAAAGGCTTCTAATGAGCAGAAAAATATAAAAGTCGTCGATAATACAGATAAAAATAAGCCACTGATTATATACTGATATAAACTGATTATTTTTGTAAGTTTTATTAACTGCAATTTGCCGTATTTATGGCCCTTTTAAAAAGCTAAAAGACAACCCTATTTAAGACGTCTATAAACGTTTTAAGGTCAAACTACGATGCTGCTACTTTTGTTGAAACTGATGTTTTTTTCTGAAAAATTTTTCAAAAAGAGCCAAGTTATTCTGTGATCCACTGAAGCTTGATTTTCTTTCAAAATCCGGTCTTAGTACGTACTCAGGAAAATACGTGCGTTGTAAGTGTTATGTATTACAGTATGTAAAAAAATTGTTCGAGACCAAAAACTCCAATTTCCTCTGGATTGAAAGTAATTCACCTGCCAATTATATGTTTTGATCCAAAGAAATTTCCCTTGTTGGTCTCGAACCATTTTTTTACATACTGTATTTGCTAGCAGAATAATCAACAAAATTAATAATCGAGAAAAATTTGACCGAAATAATAATAATTTTTGAGAACACTCTGTAGGGGCACGGTGCTTTTCTTTTGCGCTATTTGTTATTTTTATCCATCATAGGAATTTTAATGTTTACGATTCACCCTCAAAAAAAGCACCGTGAGGGGTTGCTGAAAATCACTTCTATTGGATAGAATATATTTTTTATTTAAGCCACGTTTCGAATAAATTTACTTCCAAGCTAATTAGGTAGCTTGAAAATGGATAAGCACGGAAACGTTACCATACTTTACAGTATTTTATAGAATAGAGAATGAAATGAAAAAATATCGGAGCCAACAAAATAAAACGTAATTAAACGTTTAAGGGGGTGTTCATGTCTGATTTGCAATTTTGCAGAGCTAGTTTAGGAAAATCTGAAGCTTGAGCAATAATTCCAAAAATGCCAATTTGTAGACCTAGCCTTTATCTTGTTAAATCGAAGGTCAAACTCTGATTTTGATGACTACACCAATCGTCACATAGTCGTAACAGGAGGTCACTTCGCGAAATTTCAAAATCTATCTCCTCCGAGACCATATATCGAAATTTGTTCAAAAGTTGACATAATACGTGGAATAAGCGGGCTAAGATTCGTAGGAAAACGATTTAGTTTTCGATGACTGAATTTTCCTAGCGGTCCAATAAACCGACGATTTTTGGCCGTTTTTCACGATTTTTGGCTTAAAAATCTATCTCCTCCGAGGTTTAGTTTCAAAATGNATTTTGATGACTACACCAATCGTCACATAGTCGTAACAGGAGGTCACTTCGCGAAATTTCAAAATCTATCTCCTCCGAGACCATATATCGAAATTTGTTCAAAAGTTGACATAATACGTGGAATAAGCGGGCTAAGATTCGTAGGAAAACGATTTAGTTTTCGATGACTGAATTTTCCTAGCGGTCCAATAAACCGACGATTTTTGGCCGTTTTTCACGATTTTTGGCTTAAAAATCTATCTCCTCCGAGGTTTAGTTTCAAAATGAGCCCAAAATTTTAAAGTACACCTTGTAACATGCCTAAGATTCGTAGGAAGCTTTTTTTTAATTTCCATTCATACTGAAAAATATGATTTTTCGAAAAAAAATTCGAAAAATTTCGAAAACAAAAATTGCTTGGATTTTTTCGAAAGTAGGCTCAAAAGAAAGTCAGTGAAACACTGATGAGAAAGTTGGCTTACGTCAAGTCGATATTTTAAAGTTTTAGTGGTCAAATTCGAGCAAACGTTATTTTTTAACTTCATCTTTTAAAAAATACTTAAAAAAAATCGAAAAAAATGCGAAAATTTCGAAATAAAATTTTTGATGATTTGGTTCTTAGTACACTTAATCATCACCCCGTATCAATTTGGAGCATTTTTAATGCCTCTAAGGCCTTTATTAAATCAGACATGACAACCTCCTTAAGCTCAACAATATCGCTACTCAAAATAGTACTTTTTGTGTGAAATTATTAATCTTTTTAGTTATAGTGAATACAAATCTGAAAATGAACAGCTTACAGTATGTAGCCTTTTTTCTCCGTATATCTGAAAGTACTGTCAAATGATCCCCCGCGAATGAAAGTGTTTAGTTTTGAATGATGGCGAGTCGGCGACTATTCAAAATATATATTGCGCAGCGCAACTGTTTTATTTAATTTCGATACATGGTCTTCAGATTCAGATAATCATAGGGTCAAAGAGTGTGCCTACAGTAACTGACCTTTTTTTGCAATTTTGACAAGACAACAAAAATATTACAAAATTGTACATAAAAGTTTTGTAAATAGCGCGCCATACACTCTAAAAGTGTGATTTCTGAAGATCTAAGTCTAATTTTGAAAAACGCAGTCGATGAACACTTCAAAAAATAATCAAAAAATATGGCCTCTCAAGAAAAATATGCTCTCATGTAAAACGAATCGGGTATACGCTTCATAATGTGTGTTTGCAAATTCAAAAAAAATAATAGAAATAAAGCTAAAATCAAATACAGGGGGGCCGATATCGCCAAAAGTTTTTTACCAAAAAAATCGGCGATATTGTGCATTTCAGGCAATATTGGCACTTTCGGCGATATCAGGATAGAAATAAAATGTTAGGCGTTCAAAATGACGTCATATGTTGACCAATTTCTCAATTTTATAAAGAGTTCTACAGTAGGTTCGAATGACGTGAATCACCAAAATGCGAGAATTTAGTACTCGACCAAACGCAATCAAATTCGGCGATATTGGCACTGGAAGTATTTGAGCTAAAATTCATGAAATTGCGTAGGTTTCTTTTCGGCGATATCGAGCCCCCTGGTGGTCAGAAGCAGGGTTGTAAAAAAGATCATTCGCGATCAGTTTATTGTTGATTGATACATTCAGTCTAACAAATTCAATGGAATACAAGTTAACTACAACCAGAAGTTCGAATGATTGTTTATGAAATCATGAGACAAGATTCAAATGTATTTAACCCGAATATAATATTATGTGTAAAAAATAATAAAAAGCACAGTATTTTCCGTAGATTATCATTAAAATGAACTTCTCTAAAAAGAGTAACTATAACAGGTAAAAGGTAACTATAATAGGGGTAACTATAACAGAGGAACTACTGTATTTAATATATATATTAATTATGTATTTAATATATTTTTGTCTCATATATTTATTTTCTTCTAAAATTAAGAAAAAGCATAGCTTATAAATTTAAAAATTGTTAGAAATTACATAATAAATTTTGTAAGTACATTTTCTGTACCTTCTATTTTGGTTTAAAACAATTATTGTAGGTATTCTGTAATTTTTTGCCTTCAATAATTTAATCACCGGTTTGTACTTCGTATCTCCTTTTTGATTCAAAATCCATAATTTTGGTGAAGAAAATGCACGATGTTGAATAATCTTTCGATTTAATCAACTGAGAGGTAACGTGAACAGGGATTTTTCTGAATAATTCGTCTTTTGAACTATTATTGGGGATTTTAGTCATATTAATGTCAAATTTTGTGTCATTACGTTTAACTTCACTTTGTAAGGTCGTTAACGGGGTAAATACTAAGTCGTCGAAAAATCGGATATTTCGATTTTTAAATATAGAGACAAAATTTTATTGAAGAAAAGTATAGCATTTTTGAATATCGAAATTTGGCACTGAAAACAATGAGTCGAAAATTCTTTAATTGTTTATTTGAAAAACTTAATTATATTTGAGCGCAAACTATAACTTTCAAAGAAGCACGTGCGCCATCATGTGGCAATGATACAAAACCTGAATTTTTAAGCTCCAGAATTATTTTTGAAGATTATACGGTTTATAAAAATAGATTGTTTTTGGTGTTATAGAAAAATTAATTATGACTCTAAAAAGGTTTAAGACCCATAATCATAAAAATTGAAAATATTCAGTGTTTCGATGGCACAAATCTCAAAAACATGACAGGTTGAAATAAACCCTCAAATTTGAATAATTCGTTTTTCCTTCGAATTTTAGCCAGTTTTAGTAAAATATCTACAATGTGGTCAATCTCAAAACATTGGTAGAACATTATTATAAATTGTTAATAATTTATTCATTGCAACGTTTCGCGTTTTGCATTATCAACCTGTTTTTAAAAACGTTATTATGATAACGACATGCTCGTTAACTCGCCTTCACCGTCCTCTGAAACATCTAGACTTCACCACAAAATGTGAACAGAGAAGAATCGTCCCAACTTTTTGTGAACTTAGTTACAAGGTAATCTGCAATAATAAATTTAATTCCAAAGAAGTTCAAAAAATTCAAACTCGAAAACTTTCCGCCACAATTAAAGAAAACAAAGAAAAAGTTGAAAAACTTAACATTATTTATGAACAAAATCTTAATTATCTTTACAAATTTGCAAATAATTCACAACATTACTACACCCTACTTAAAAATATTAAAATTTCAGTTTATAAATCAGAACGCTCGGCAGCCAAAAAAAGGGACCTTAAGTTTTCGAAGTTAACTCGGAAAACACACCAAAATTTTAACTCAGCAGAAATTCTAAATTCCACCAATATTGAAATACCCGAAAACGTTTTATCATTACTTCGTATGGGTAATGAGTTTGCAACTGGCGGATCTACACGTAATGACGGTAGTGACATATACCTCGAGTTTAATAAATTATTTAAGATTTTTAGGACCCAAGCTAGAACTGCAGGCATCACGGAACTTGATATAGAGCACATAAGATCTTACATCTCACTATGTGGTAAAAATATATCTTCACTATATATACGAAAGATGACAGAATTTCGGAACTTTTTAAATTCAAATCTAACCACCCCGAAACGTTACTTTGCGCAGTAGACAAATCAAATAACTTTGTACTTTTGAATAAATCTGTACCACCAAAAACTTAAAAATCTGTTACATAACCCTAGATTTAAAAAACTATAAAATTTTGACCTACAGGATGAACTACAGTAGTATTATACTGTAGTATTATACCGTAGAATGCTAACCAATACTATCGACCATTGCTTAGGGCTATCAAATCATTATCTTGTGCAAACAAAAAATTCAATTTCTACCGTTTACGGTAAATTAAAATGCCATAAAGAAAACTGGCCCCTAAGGCCCATCTGTACCAGTTAAAGTCATATCGCCGCTGGTGGTGAAGAATACGCCAATAAAATTATCGAACCCCTTATCAAAAAATGCGAATATCTAGTCAATACCCAAAAAGCATTCAAAAAACGATTTTTGACCAAAAAAGAAAAATTCAACCAAAATTTACATGAAATAGTTTGTTTTGATATTATTTCGATGTACCCTAACGTTAACATAACTCGAACTGTCCGCTATATCTTCAAATTCATCTTTAAAAACCCCAAATCATTTTTTAAACCCGAAAAAGACAAAAAAAGGCTACACTTTACCTATCCCAACCCGTGAAGAGTTCAAACAATTCTTATTGGCCATATTAAAAATTTTTAATATATTTGATAGCCAAATAGGCAAGTTTAAACAATTAAAAGGCCTTCAGATGGGTAACACCCTCGCTTCTCTAATTTCGAACCTTTTTATAGGGTGTCTCGAAACCGAAGTCATTAAAAAATTGATTTAAAGAGGCGTTGTAATCAGCTGGACAAGCTACGCTGACGATACAGTGGCAATAATCAAGAAAGGTTCATATGACACTGTATTTAAAGCAATTAATTCTTGGGATCAGGATGTAAAATTCACCGGCGAAAAAATAACTGAAAATAAAATAAATTTTTTATCATGCACGATTGAATTTAAAACCTTCCGAAAGTCTCATTTAGACACGATTGTGAGCAACTACCGTCATTTCGTTATGTCCAAAAGATATCTTAATAATAATATTATTATGCAACTGAACCACTCACAAAACTCATGTTCAAATGAGGATATTTTTCTACAAGATCTCCCAAATCTGATAGAAATTTTACCCAGAAACGAGTACTCCGAATCAGTTATCGATCAAAATTTTTTCGATTTTCTATGTGAACCGAAAAACCTCCAAAGCCCGAAATCTCCTTTAACCTTAGTATCAGAGTAACGAGCCTTAAAATTGAGTTTTATGTGTATGAATTTATACCGTATCAGAAATTTCCTACCTGATTTTTATGTACGATTTGCTTACAAAAGCATAAAAATTGGCTCAACCTACGTAAAAGATCGCAAAACACCCATCTCAAAATTTAATAGCTGCAACTGCATTTATCAATTCAAATGTCCATGCTTAAATTCCTATGTAGGCAGAACAAAACGTGTTCTCCGAATTAGGGCCGAATAACATAGAACTTTCTCGCGTGCTAAAAAAACTTACTATCACCTCCATAGATGCCCTATTTACATTAAAAAACTTCAAAAATACGATAAATAAATTTACCACCCAAGGCCGGAGCCCATCTTACTACAAAAATTAGGGACAACTTTTTTATGGGCTACTTTAAAATACTGCAAAAACACTTTAAAACATACCAAGACCTTTGCGAAGCCGAAACATACTTTATACGTATTCACCGATCTTCACTAAATGATCAAAAAGATCATAAAAGTTTTGCACTATTTTAATAGTGGGCCAAAAAATTAAATCTTGTCTGCCCACACAACTTTTTAAATCTTTAAATGATTTATAGATTCTGAAACTTTGAAGTCTTGAAACGACTCGAAATTATTTCTAAAAAACTTGACGATGCTTATTTAGCGAAACGTAGTTTAATAAAGTATTTAAAAATTTTATTATGATAGAGTGATTACAAATATTTAGAACAGACTGTTCTGAACAGTTCAAAATTTAAACAAAAATTAATTTCTTTAGATGCAACTTTAGTTTCAATTTATCCTTCTCATAAAACAGCTTTGCTTGAAACAAGAGTGGCTAAAGACTTTAGCCTAAAGTTTCAAAAAAGGCGTTTAAGAAAATCGGATGGATTTTTTTCACTTATTCAGTGAAAACGTTAAAATGTTCTTCCTGACATTTAAATTAATTTAGCCTTAGTTAAAAACTGTTAAAGTAAGTGAGTTAATAAACTCAAAGGAAAGCGATTCCGAATTATAAATACCACGGTCGTACTCACAAACAAATTTGCCAAAATTTTTGAAAGACTTTTATGTCATTCCGACCAGAAATGTATAGGCGGAAAAATTATCCAAAGATCACGACTAACATAGTGGCTTAGCTCTGCGTACTTCTCGACTTAACGCAACCGGCAACCTCTAAGTTAAAACTGTTTTTTTTCACCGGTTAAATACAGGCAAAAAAAAAAATATACAATTATTTTCTGCTCAAATTCTACCCAATGGGTAATTATGATATGGGTAGTACCAATATTTTTTCCCCTTTTTTAGGGAACCCCTTAGTTCAAGAGCTAAAGTTTGGCCCGGTTCGTTTCCTAATGTATGCGAAATTCGTTTAAAATGGTTTTGGAAGTTGTGGTTCCTTTTCTACAACTAAAATAATTATCTGTTCAAGATCATCGTTCAATTCACGTTGGCTGAGCTTCCTGGACATGTTTTTATGACTCTCTGTGGAACAAAAAATTATAAAAAACGATAACTGTACGTACTTTCAACGTGACGCTCATTTTTTGAGATTGAAACATTGTTAATTAACTTCCCATTAATTGCCGATTCCCGAATTCGCTTTTAAATTTTCGAACATCGGATTCCATTTTTCGTTTTAGGCTCTTCAAATCTTTTTCATGCTGATCAACCTTTAATTAGGAAAGCTATTATCATTCAATCAATTTTTTATAAATTTTCAATCTAAATTGTTCTATAAACATGATATGTTTAATACAGTCATCGCTCCCTAACTGGAACACAGCTTTTTTGGGTGTGTCAATGTGTCCCTGACTGGAACAGTAAAAAAAGGTGCTTTTTGAACATATGGATATATTTTTGAAAGGCCCCAAAAAGCAAAATTGCAGAAATTTTTTTCTAACGAAATTTTTTATGTCTTCTCAAGAATTGCTCCCAATTATTATGGCGTTTGTAACATATCAAAGAGAAATATGAGATGAGAATTGTTTTGATTATTACATTTTTGAATTCTAGATATATGGCACTAGATTAAATTACAAAAAACCTAACATGATTAAAATATCATTGATAACTCATATTAGCTTATAAAATGAGCGCTAAAAAACTACCGAAATATTTTTGGTTAATTTTTAAGACAGCAGATAAAATACTTTATGAGAGAAAATCCTAAACATCCCGCCGAATTTGCCAAAAGGTTTTTGAAGAAAATTCCCAATTTTGACGCATTAAACACTGGTTTGAGCGGTTTAGAAATTCGGAACAAGAAAAAAACAAAGAAAACTTCAATATCAAGTTTGAAAAAAATAAAACAAAACTGCTGGCTGTATTTGACTTGTGTAACATAAATTATGTAATACACAAAACTTTTTTCATTTACTTTTTAATTTAACCACAAAATAGCTTTTTAACAAAAAGTATGGCCTATTATAGGCTGCCTATATATCGAGATATCTGATCGAGGTCAAAGACGAACGCAATAATAAGGGGCAGGTGATCCCTATCTTAGATATAGCTGTATAGAGGTGCGGCGCACCTGGTGCGCCCTGGCTGAAACGTTTTTCTTAGGTTGGTAAGTGTTCCAGTTAGGTAGCGCGCTATAGCGATGACTTTACATGTATATAAATTAGAAAAAATTATATGTCCGTGCCTGCATTACTCGGTCTCTTTGCTGAACCCTTTCTATAGATCGAGCCAGATTTTCTTCTTTTATTTTCTGATGAGCAACATTTCGTTTCTGGATTGTCATTTGCTGTTTTTGTAAAATATTCTAATCGAAGGTTATTTTTACTAACTTTTTCAAATTAAATATTTCACTGATATTTTAACTTTTTAAAGTAATTTTGTACTTTTGAGTAAAACACTCAAAAAGACTAGCTTGCCTTTCAAAAGTATTTTCATGAAAATAAAATTCATTTCTCAGCAAATAATTGGGCGCCAGTTGGATGCAATTAATGAATTCAATTTCGCCAAAAACGAAGTTTTGAAATTTCTTAAAAAGTAAAAACCCCAAAATTTTGGGTACGACCGTTCCCGCCCACCTCAAAACTATTATTCGATTTTGGCTCAAAACATTGAAGTTAATACTCAATATATTAAAAGATTAGAAATAACAGAACAAAATAAAGGTAGACTTTTAGAATCAAAATTTTCAAAAATGAATATTTTCAAGGAGAATGTAGTTCACAAAAATACCAGGGAATTCTTCTAATTCATAACCATTCCTTTAGAAAAACACATACCATAATTATTTGTTTGAAAATTTTGTATAAAAAGGGAAGTTTTGAAACAATCATTTGAATAATAATTTAGCACTGCTAAAATACTTGGTTTGGTTGAGAGTGCAATGGACCTAAGCAGCTTTAAGGGGGTATACGACTCTGATTTAATAAAGGCCTTATAGGCATTAAAAATGCTCCAAATTGATACGGGGTGATAATTAATTGTACTAAGAACCTAATCATCAAAAAAAAATTTCACATTCGATTTTTTTCAAATTATTTTTTGAAAGATGAAGTTAAAAAATAACGTTTGCTCGAATTTGACCACTAAAACTTCAAAATATCGACTTAACGTAAGCCACCTTTCTCGTCAGTGATTCACTGGCTTTCTTTTGAGCCTACTTTCAAAAAAATCGAAGCACTTTTTTTTCGGAAATTTTTTGGAAATTTACCAAAAAAATCATATTTCGAGTTTTAGCTGTCAACTGCAAAAAATCTTGTGTTCATCTCTTACATATGTTCTGAGGAGTACTTGATAAAAATTTGAGCCATTTTGCAAATATATTTTCGGAGGAGATAGATTTTGAAGTCTGAAATTGCGAAAAACCGTCGGTTATTTGGCGTTCTAGAATTGGTCAGTCATCGGATCAAAAAAATCTTGTGTTTTAAGTTTGACATACTACCGTTACGTTATCTGTGAAAATTTGAGCTCAATTTGATATACCGTCTGGGAGGAGATAGATTTTGCAGTTTGGAAAATGTCACCTTGTTACGATACTGTACCTATTGGTGTAATGGTCAAAAATAATTTGTAATGTACTTTTTCGCAAGATTAAGGATAGTCTATCCTGGATAAATCAACAAATTAGCATTTTCGGTTTTTCTCATGAACTGTTAGTTTTCAGTATATTTCACCGAGAAAATGTCAAATCAGAGTCGTATACCCCCGTATTCAAAGCTTGGATTTAATCAAAACCTTGTCAACTTGCATTAAAATTTCAGATATCGCAGCGATATTATCGCTGATGAAATAAGCATGAAATTTTATGAAAAAAAACCACGGACCTGCTGTCTTTTCTGAATTTTAAACATCTTTATCTGAACGTCTTTCATATAATTTTGCTTTATGTCACTGAATTTACGTTGAATTTCTATCATATCTACATCACTTGTTGGTCCTTCTAGCTCAATAATCTGCTGTCCATCCCATTTTTTCACTTTTTTCATAAGAAAATTATACATTTTGGTGAAGTATTCTTTTTGACGACGATTTGTATTATGAACAAGTTGTTCTTGATGCCGTCGTTTAGCGTCTACCAGAGTTCAAAGTTGTAACCGAATAGTATTTTTAAGGGAGTACTTGTCGAATTTGAAGGCCAAAAACAGAGTTTTCAGGGTAGATTTGATGACGTTCTAAAATAAAACGAACATAGGAGGTTTTAGTTTTCAAATATTTTAACAAAAATCTTGCTCCAAAAAAACATATCGTGCAGCCTTGATTGGCCGACCAATCATAAATGACATTTCAAAAGTGATGAGATTTTTATTGACCGCTAAAAAATCATGCAGCGCTGAAATTTGCGAAAACCGGTTTTTACCTTTATTTTAAGGGTCTCACGAAAAATCCATCAACTCTCTCAATTTTCACGACAGAAACTGGAAAGTCATACAATTTAGACCCTGAA